>VYZV01003277.1:11860-28273 GCA_013401275.1 Pandion haliaetus | reverse complement strand
CCACGTTGGAACAGGGAACGAGAGAGGAATCTTCCCCCTGAGGAAAGAAGCGGCAGAGACAATGTGTGGCGAGCTGACTCAAACCCCATCCCCTGTTCCCCTGCGCCGCCAGGGGGAGGAGGTAGAAATCATCGGGAGTGGAGCTGAGCCGGGAAGGCGGGAGGGGTGGGGGGAGGTTGTTCTGATGTTTAGTTTCCCTTCCTAATACCCTTGTGTTTTGTTTCTGTTTTGATTTGTAGTCAATTAAATTGATTTTGTTTCTTCCCCAAGTTGAGCCTGTCTTTTGCCCATGACCATAAGTGGGAAGTGATCCCTCCCCGTCCTTATCTCAACTCGCAAGCCTGCCTTTTTATTTTCTCCTCATCCCAACGTGGCCAGGCGAGGGGGTGGGGGGTGAGTGAGCGGCTTCGTGGTGCTTTGTTACCGACTGAGCTGACCTGAAACCACGACACCTGATTACATAGAAATCAACAGTACTTTTAGGTGTCTTAAATGGGAACAGATTTAAGCCTTAAGTGGGTCTTACTTTCAAAGTCGTAAAAGTCATAAACTCCTTGGGTGTCTCTCTTGTTACTGATTAGAAGGATGATACTTTGAGAATAGAACAATGCACAAGACTGCAATTTTTTAAAGACTGAATGTGTTTTCTAACAAGGTAATTAATGTTCTTGAAAAGAAACCTTAAAGCACCATTTATATTCACTATAAGACAATAAATTACTTCAAGCAGTATATTACGTCAACACAGCAAACAAACGTTGCTCCTTACTTAGAGGAACCTGCATTCTCTCTTTTAAAATGGTTTTACAACTGCAATTGTTTGCATGATCTCAGTATCTTTAGGTGCACTGTTGTATGTGAAAGAGGCCAAAAAAGGAATGGTTTTTTTGTTTCCTTTGTTTTATGTTTGGGTTTACAAAATAAACTCCTCTAGTAAAAGCTTCATATTTAAGATCTCTCTTTCTGTAGTGCTATTAACTAACATAGCAAACCAGGAAAGAGGAAAGGAATTTTCTGTCCTTTGGAGAATGTGTGAAGGAAATCTGCATAAGCTATATCACCAGTTGGACTTGCTGTGATAGTTCCTGATAATTAATGTCTCTGCAGAACAGGGATCAACAGGTTGTATACTTCAGAGATAATCACATCTGTGTAAGTTTCAGTCTCTAGGAGAACACATCATAATGCTTTTAATAAGTATGAGAAGCTTAGTAGAAGAACAGAGTGTATATTTATAAACAACTTTTTCTTGAAAAGACTTTTAGCCCTGTTCATGGACCATATCGGCTCCTAAGAACCGTCTGTAGCCAATACTGTTGGAAAGAAACTGTTTTCCAGTTCAAACTCTTTTCTATAGAGCATGTTTCTATTGTTTATTTCTGTAATTGTTTCCAACTGCATTTAATTAGCACTGGAAAATTATCACTTTGGAACTTAAGTACTTAAAAGCCAATATGGTTCAGTATTTCTGAAACCATTTGTTCTTCACAGTAAATAATTGAACACAACCTTAAAGAAAATAAAAATGACTGTGTTACCTAATTTCAGACAGTGAAACTTGTAAATCTGTGAAGCTCATAGGAGTTCCGTGAGAGTTGTGGTAGTGCAAATGCTTTCCAGCCTTCACCTAACACCTGCCACGATACCATATGTTATCTACCATTTTAAAGCTGAGAGTCTTACTCTACAATTGCTTCATGTAATGAGCTTTATGACTCATTTTGCTACTCTGAGTATATAGCCATTAAAATTTTCCAGCTATTATAGCTAGGTGACAGAGATCAGTCACATTTTAGCAAATTCTGTTTTCAACACATACAAAGGAAAAAGGTCCATTTTGTCTTCTATGAAATGCAAGAAATTTAGTAGTATAATACTTCCTTTTTCTTTTTTTCAGACAGTTTCTTCTAGCTGCTGTTCCAACAGCTAGTATTCTGGATCTTTCTGTAAACTGCTTGTGCCACTCTGCATTGTGCCATTTGAAGAGTTTGATTCCTGTGCTTTCTTAAATCTGTAACCATTGTTTTGTCCACCATTTTACATGGATAAGATTAAAGGGGTTAGAATTTTTCTTAAGGAAATAGAATTCTACTTAAGGAACAGTTGAATAGAAGCCAGATATTTTGTATATAATTCAGTAAATATTTGGCGTATCTCCTTTACTTCAGGAAGATTATTTCCATGGAGGCTGAAAATGTGTTAACTCCTTGAGGAGGAAGACACAAAACATAATTTGCAAATCAAAATCTTCTGCAAATGTAAACAGAAATCATCTATCATGTTTATAAAGCAAAACCAATTAAAGAGTTTCAACTAATCTCCCTAGGAGCTAAGTCCTTTTTAAAAATGTTTGTGTGTTAAGTGTCTAAAATGGTCACTAACAGTTGGATACTAGGTGGACACTGGGTTTTTGAACAATTGCTCATTACTCTGTGAAACAATATTAAATAAAAAGATTTTTAATGCATCAAAACATGCTAATCAGAGCTGCTTTATTACATTACTGTGGAGTAAGTGTGCTAAAAACTGCATAATGTGTTTGCACTGCAATGTGATTTCACTTCAGTTTGTTTGAAAGCTTAATTGTGCACATCTGCCTGGGTTTTCATGATGTACAGATGAAACTTAGTGTCTCCCTGCTAATTGAGTGTCCATGAGGGACCTGTGGTGTATTTTAAATTGTTTACTTCATTTTAGTTACAATAAAAGTGCTTGTGCCATCATCAGCCACTGTTATAACTAATGAATTGGTGCTGTGATTTTACTTTGTATGCCAATAAAATGCTAGATGAGTGTGAGCCAATGCCAGGATTGTGAAACATTTATTATGCATATTGAGTGCATTATTAATAGAATTTCATGTTTATAGAGCTTCTATTGTGTAGGGATCTTAAATCCACTTTAAAAGTTTGGGACGTTCACTATCAACAGGGCACTGAAGGGAAACTGAGAGACACTGGAAACAACTATTAAAATTATGCAACAAAATCTGAAATTAAATCTAGGTATCCTGAGTTCAGACTCATGCTTCAAACACCAAACATATTTCCAAAGTCTAGAAAATTCTAAACTTGCTGTGTGCCAAGGACAGAGCTTGTTGTTAAATTGACAAATCAGAGTTAGTCTGATAATAATAAAATGTGAAGATACCCTGTGTTATTCAGAAATAAAGTGGAAATAAAACAGTAAATAAAGTTTCTTTATTATTGTGTGAATATAAAGAATAGGGAATTCTTATCTAGTCCAACTCCCGCATACAGTATTCTCCTGCAATATATGTCAGGTCAGCTATGGAAACTGATGACAAAGCTTTTAGCTAGCAATTGTTATTCAAAAATGCTTTAGTTTAAATACCTACCACTGAGGATAAAGCAAAATATTTCAGTTTTGGGGGAGGGGTTGTGTATGACTGCACAAAACCAGTAACTTGGCAAATCATAATAACTCAGTTGTAATTTGGAATTGATGATGTCTTCAGGAGTATACACTGTCTCTCACAGCATACTCCTCAAGAAGCTGGCAGCTCATGGCTTAGACAAGTATACTGTTCACTGGGTAAAAAACTGGCTGGATGGACGAGCCCAGAGGGTTGTGGTGGATGGAGGTAAATCCAGCTGGCATCAGGTCACGAGTGGTGTTCCCCAGGGCTCAGTACTGGGGCTGATTCTCCTTAATATCTTTAATATCAATGATCTGGATGAAGGGATTGAAGGCACCCTCAGTAAGTTTGCAGGTGACACCAAGTTGGGAGGGTGGGTTGATCTGCTTGAGGGTAGGAAGGCTCTGCAGAGGGATCTGGACAGGCTGGATCATTGGGCCAAGGCCAATTGTATGAGGTTCAACAAGGTCAAGTGCCGGGTCCTGCAGTTTGGTCACAACAACCCCATGCAACACTACAGGCTTGGGGAAGAGCTGCTGGAAAGCTGCCCAGCAGAAAAGGTCCTGGGGGTGCTGGTTGACAGCCAGCTCAATATGAACCAGCAGTGTTCCCAGGCGGCCAAGAAGGCCAATGGCATCCTGGCCTGTATCAGAACCCATGTGGCTAGCAGGAGCAGGCAAGTGATCATCCCCCTGTAGTCGGCACTGTTGAGGCCGCACCTTGAGTACTGTGTTTAGTTTTGGGCCCCTCACTACAAGAAACATATTGAGGCGCTGCAGCGTGTCCAAAGAAGGGCAACAAAGCTGGTGAGGGGCCTGGAGCCCCACGTGTCTTATGAGGAGCGACTGAGGAAAATGGGGTTGTTTAGCCTGGAAAAAAGGAGGCTGAGGGGAGAGCTTATTACTCCCTACAACTACCTGAAAGGAGGTTGTAGTGAGGTGGGTGCTGATCTCTTCTGTCAAGTAACTAGTGATAAGACGAGAGGAAATGGCCTCAAGTGGCAGCAGGGCAGGTTTAGATTGGATATTAGGAACAATTTCTTTACTGAAAGGGTTGTCAGGAAGTGGAACAGGCTTCCCAGGGAAGTGGTGGAGCGTCGTGGTTTCGGTTTCAGCCCAGCCGGTAACAGAGCACCACGAAGCCTCTCACTCACTCCTCACCCCCTCCTCTGGCCATGTTGGGATGAGGAGAAAATACAATGGCAGGCTCGTGGGTCCAGACAAGGACTGGGAGGGATCACTCCCCACTTATGGTCACGGGCAAAAGACAGGCTAAACTTGGGCAAGAAACAAAATCAATTTAATTGACTACAAATCAAATAAAAAACAAAACACAAGGGTATTAGGAAAGGAAACCAAACCTCAGAACACCTCCCCCCCACCCCTCCCGCCTTCCTGGCTCAGCTCCATTCCCGGTGCTTCCTACCTCCTCCCCCCGGCGGCGCAGAGGAACAGGAGATGGGGGTTGAGTCAGCTCGCCACACATCGTCTCTGCCACTCCTTTCCTCAGGGGGAAGATTCCTCACTCGTCCCCTGCTCCATTGTGGGGTCCCTCCCATGGGAGACAGTCCTTCACCAACTTCTCCAACGTGGTTCCTTTCCGCGGGCTGCAGTTCCTCACAAACTTCCCTGGCACGGGTCCTTTCCGCGGGCTGCTCTCCAGTGACACAGTGCTTCACGTTCAGCTCCATGGGCTGCAGGGGGACAGCCCGCCGTATCACCATGGGCTGCAGGGCCATCAGCCTCCTCAGGCGCCCCTCCTCCCCCTCCTTCTTCACTGACTCCAGTATCGGCAGAGGTGTTCCTCTCACATTTCCCAACCCCCTCACTGCTGGTTCCCCTTCTTAAATATGTTCTCCCAGAGGCGCTACCACAGTCACTGATGGAGTCGGCCTGGACAAGAGGCGGGTCCGACTTTTTGGAGCCGGGGGAGCTTCTAGCAGCTTCTTACAGGATCCACACCTGCAGCCCCCTCCCCCACTACCAAAGAAAACCATGCCACACAAATCCATAACATGGAGTCACCATCACTGGAGCTATTCAAAAAGCATGTAGACAGGGCACTTCATGACATGGTTTAGCGGTCATGGTTGATGGTTGGACTCAATGATCTTAAAGGTCTTTTCCAACCTAAATGATTCTATGATTCTGTATTTTTTTAAACTTTAATTAGGTAGTCTTTGAAAGGGTAGTGAGATTCGTCTTTAGTTGACATACCAATTGAAATGGACATCATCTAAATGTTTAGTTAGAATACATGGACATGCAGAGATGTTCACCTTCTTGTTTTTGAGAATTATTTAAAAATCTTTTCTCAAATAACTGGACTCATCTGTCTTCTGAAGCACCACTTTTTCTGAACACGTAACTGTAAGCATCATATTTAAGGTGAGCAACTGGTTGAAAGCAGTGTAAATAACTGTAAAGCAATGTGAGAAGTGAAAAACAAGTCAGGTAAGGCACAGATTTAAGTCAGTGTATCATAAAACTTAGAAAACTTCTACTAGAGAATTACTAGACAAGTAATTACTCAGAAATATTGGATTGATACAGAACTACCTCGAAATTCAGCCAGTAAAAGTTAAAGAAAATTATAATTGCTCTATATACAGTAGCTCATTTGACCTGCTATAATTTTATTGTGACAGATGGAAACTGAAAAAAATACTAATGTAGCTACAGTGCTGGTGAACTATTAGGTAGAACTACTTTTCAATCACAGAATAATTTAAGCATGAGAGTTTTTAGCTAGTAATATGCTCAGTTAGTAGGTATATAAAAAAAAAGAAGTTTCATTTACTTTAGACTGATATATAGCACATGCTAAATAAACAGCATATCAGATGTGATGGTTAGTCCAAGTATTTTTCAGTATATTTCAGATATGCTCCTGAAATTCTTGTTCTGCTTCTAGCTGACTGCTCCACCACACTGGTGTGGTATCATAGGTCTTTGAGAACTTCAGATACCCAGCTGAATGAGAAAAATCTTTTGTGAGGTAAGTAATAATGTGTCTTGTTTTCGGAAATAGATACAGATAATTTTCTTTCTAGTAGCTGGTATAGTGCTTTGTTTTTGAGCTAGGTATGAGAATAATGTTGATAACACTCTGATGTTTTCAGTTGTTGCTAAGTAATGTTTAGTCTAAAGTCAAGGATTTTTCAGCTTCTCATGCCCAGCCAGCAAGAAGGCTGGAGGGGCACAAGGAGTTGGGAGGGGAAGCAGTCAGGGCAGCTGACCCTAAGTGGTCAACGGGGTATTCCATACCATGTGACATCATGTCTAATATATAAACTGGGGGAAGGGGGTGTGGGGGGGATCACCACTCGGGGAGTAACGGGGTGTCAATCGGTGGGTGGTGAGCAATTGCGTTGTGCATCACTTGTATAGTCCAATCCTTTTATTATTACTGTTGTCATTTTATGAGTGTTGTCATTATCATTATTAGTTTCTTTTTTTCTGTTCTATAAACTATCCTTATCTCAACCCACGAGTTTTAATTTTTTTTTTTCCGATTCTCTAACCCATCCCACAGGTTGGGGGGAGTGAGTGAGTGGCTGCGTCGTGCTTAGTTGCTGGCTGTGGTTAAACCACAACATAATGCTGATCTGTTGTCATATCTTTGTTCCTTTTAATTTCTTGGTTTCTTGCTGCATGTACTTTTCAAGAGCCATTGGCTAGACTCATTTTTGGACAAAATGCTGATCCACTGTCAAGGTACATATCTCTAAGAGACAATTTGCTTAGCAGTTTGATTATGTAGTTTAACTGAGATTACAGGATAAGCTTCTCCAGCTTATTTATTTCCATGAGCATTCTGTCAGAGTGTCTCTAAATTGATTGTCTCTGAAGCCAAAGTCCAGAAAGGAGCTCAGAAAAGACGAAGCCCTCAACAGTGTAGTAGCTTTTTAGTTGTGAGACAGACAATAGGACATATCTGCTGTCAAGATACCATCCAGATAAGATAACACCTGCTTATCTCTAGCTGACTAGATTATTCTGGTTTGGAGCTTACATCAGCAGTGAACAAACTTTGCACTTTTTGTAACATGTTCAGGGAGGAGAACAGAGGGTAGGATGAACCTCTGAAGCAATTAATAATTGGATTTAAATATGGAGAGTCAAAGAAATTGGATCAGCTATGGGATGAGCAAAGCTATTTGTGGCTTATGCTGACAAACAAATGCAGAAAGTAAGAATTATAGAAAACAACAGCCCCTTGTAGTAGGGGGTGGTGGAAGTACCATACTGTGGGCCTGTGAAACTGTTTAAATGTTTGTACTCAAGGTGGAAGCACTGTGCAAAATGATGGAGCCACCAGCCAGATCTTGAGGGATTTACAGGTGGGACACAAGTGTCCCAGACAAGTGTTTTCTGGGTCTGTGGTGCTAGTCTAAATTGAACTAGACGGGTAGGGCCTTGGTTGGTGTGTCATGCATGAGCGTGTGTGTCATGGAATATAAATTGCTATTGCACTTACTATATAATTTTTAGATTTTATGTCACTGAGTGATGTGGTCTGTTCTTGTTGCCACCCACCCAAACTACTCTCTAATGCTGCAAATGGAAAAACTGAGGTGCATTGTGAAAACAGAAAAGATTCTTGTTGCTCTGGGGGTATTACAATGTTGATGACTTGTGCATTGAATAACGGGGATGGAGAGATTTCTGTTTCAATCTGAGTATTTAATATCAATTATATTCTTCGGGGACTGGACACACATTGAAAGGGATGTGGAAATAAGGCATTAACTCTTTTTGTATCACTCATTCTAATTCTAAAAATAACATTAAATCACTTCTCAAATCTGCACAGAAATGGAAGTTTTTCCTCAGATTTCAGTCTGAATGTGAATTTGTTGTTCTGTGGGGGCCTGTTCTGAAGCTCATTTTGAAGTAAATAGATATCCATCCATTAACCTCAATAGATTTTTTTCTGACCTTCACCTTGCCTCCAGAAAAACTCTCATTTAAGATTCTGCATTTCAGTGCAATAATCAGTACATGATTTTTATTCTTCCAGTGTAACTGTTGAGATGTAAATGAGAACTGTCTGTATCTACCTGTGTGTCTGTTTCTTTTCTGCATATTCTAATTCATTAGGTTAAAAATAAATGACAGTATTCTATTTGCTTCAGCAGACTGGGCATATTAATTCACCTGTTCTATAACACTTATTGATAAATAATGTTGATTTACTTTTTATTTGCATAGTAGAGTATTCAAGTAGCTTTTGGCTACTAATGATCACTCTTGGAAGGAGTGAAAACTGCTCAGTGTGGTATTTTCTTTCTTACTGACAGTTCAAGTGTCATGAGTGTACACTAATATTTATTGAAATTCAACTTTACTGTTCAAGAAAGAAGTGGAAGACCTGCTACATTTCTGTACCTTTTAAAACAGTAGTTCTTTGTTCCTTTGTCCTGGGTATGTGTGACATTTTCTTTTTAAAGCTGAAACATGGGAAGGCAAATGTATACTGTAGATCCTGTACTAGTCAAAGAGCTGTCTTCTTTTTGTTGTTTCTTCCGGAAACAGTACTTTGAAAGAAATCACTGTTGTAGAACCAATTAGGTTCTTTAAGTAGATCATTTCTCAGTCACTGGAATAATGAATTCCCATTTGCTCAAAGGGTTGCATTCACCCTTCAGTGGCAAAACAAACAGGAATTCATTGCCACAGCTAGGCAACCTGAATTACTTATGCATTCTTTTCAGAATCTTTCTTTTTTCAACTTTATTGGAATTCACCATAAAGATTATTGTTTAATGAGGGGGAAGTTCAACTGGAGCCAAGTGAAAAAGCACAAGCCTTCTAAGCCAGAGTGTATTTTTCAGAAGTGTCTTATTTGTCAGTCTGTTGCAAATATGTTTGGTTTGGTGTTTTTGTTTTTTTTTTTTTAGTTAAAATACAAAAGAAACATTTGTTTTCTAGCTTTTTACATTCTTTAAAAGCTTTCTGGACAGAGAAAGAAAACTCTATTCCTCAAAACCAATGAATTTTAAAGCATAATTTAAAGGTGTTCATAGGATGAACCATCACTGTGGTCCTCAAACTTTTCTGCTTTTTCCCATTGTAGCCCTGGTAAGAACATAATTGTCTACTATATCTGCTTGGATTTATTGGGGAAAAAATCCTTGTGGCTATGTCAGGTGTAATTGAAGCATAATCAGACTTCTTCTGGAAATCAAATTTGTGCCTGAACTGCAGTTACCTCACCATCTTTAATAGCCATCTAAACGCTAAATGAAAATGTAGTTGTAGTGTTTGCTTCTTTTCAGCTTGTTATTTATACATATCATTTATGTCAGAGTTCAGAGAATACGTAGTTAACAGCAAGATCACTTTGTAACATTAGTGTCTTTTGCATCTACTTTGCAGCTGAACTTCCCAGTAAATTCAGTTAGGTGGAGTAGCTACAGAAAATACAGCAAATTATATTTGCTTTCTAACAAAGGTCAGTTTAATTTTTAAAGTTATTAAAAATATCTTTCTCTATATGCTTTTTGTGTAGTCTGATATTGTGTTTCATTCATTTTAACTTAGGGATTTTAGATCATTGTAACAAATCAAGGTCATAGGGGCTTTTGTCCCATTTTCTAGATAGCCATTTGGGATATGGCTGTCCTTACCACACTCAGTTTAGGTAAGTTAGCTGAGCTCCAAAATTAGACTGGAAGCATGTTTTATAATTTATAGAACCCATACAGGAAAACTCTTACTCTCTGAATATGATCATATGTTTTAACTTTTGAAATTCATTCACCTGCAAATTACCTGCCAATATTGTGCAGAAACTAAAGAAAGAAATTAAGGAGCTGTGGAAAAACTGAGTAAAGTTTTAACTCCACTGCTGCTCTTCTTTAAGAAATGATTGCCCTTTTAACAAATACTTTTTAGAGACTAGACACTACTGGAAAGGATCTTGTATGGATGCACTGCATACTTTGTCATGAGAAAACAGAATTCTTTGAAACGTTTTTTTCCTTCTTTTTTTTAGGCAAATCTTTGAAAAATTAAAAGCAAATTCCACGTGGCAGGAAAGAGTGACTATATTTTTTGGTCATTGACTAGAAGACAGTGAGCTTACCTGAGCTTTGACAGCCCAATTCACATCTCTCAGCCCTAAAGAAAACAGCATTTCCCTCTTGTATTTGATGACACAGAATTTTCTTCCCTCAGTTTCTGCCTGTGAGGCTGTGGCAACTGCAGTCTCCTCGTTCAGGAGTTTATAAGTGTGACAGTGACTTGATGAAGTGTGTGCAAGATGCTGTCATCCTTTATCATTGTCATTCATTGGTTCCAACTCAGTGAATTACTTTACCAAAGTCATCTACAACATTAAACAATTTTACATAGTGGACCCATTTGCCAGTTACATCTTTTGCTTCCCCTGCATTTGTTCCTGATCACTTCTTTATGTCAAATGACCCCTTGCTTTTGAGAAGAGTAATTGTTTTCTCAGTAGCCGTTGTTCAGCACCAATCAATAAAGGGCTTCTGCCCTGCACTCTTGTTTAAGTATTAGTTTCTTATTGGAAAAAAATTAGTTTGCTTTCCTTCAACTTTTTTCACAGATTATTAGTGTGATTGAACTAGGTTAATAAGTCTGTGTTATGAATCTGGACAGTCTTACTACATGACTCCCCCACACAGATGATACTGCTCATAATTTTTACTGATGTGCACAACAGTAGTTAGACAAAAATCTGTGAGACTGCTCCTCTGATGAAAGGTTAAAAAAAAATATAAACCCCCAGTGTGTGATGGAAGAGAGCCATTCCCCATGTACTCTTGACAACTCTGTATCTCCATGCGTGTGGTTTTTCAACTTCATTTGTCTTTTGGCCTCTGCTAGCACCTTTTTTTTTACTGACAGAAAAAAGTTATACCAAGGGTGGACTTGTGTATACCACTAATGTTAATATAAATTTGAACAGTCCAAGTCAAGAAACAGGGTTTGTTTGCTAACTTCCACAGATGAAAACTAAGTAGACTGTATTCATCAAAAGAATATGAGATAGATTTCTCTCAGTTGAATTATTCATTGTTTTTATACAATTAATATTTCCTCCAGCCATATGACTGGAGAAGACTCTGTAACTCTAACAGTTCCTTCCATGTCAGTGAGAAAACAAAGCAGAAAAATTCCCATGTAGAGCCCTACAGCACACTGAGCACTTTTCTCATGTCATCACTACACACACCATACAGTCCTAACAAAAGACAGTTTGTTTGGATGGTTTCTCTTGTTTTCTAACTGTACTTTTTCATTGTTTGGTGAGAAAGCTGAAGGACTGTCGGAAAACCTGCTCATGTGCTGTGTAAATAGTTGTGGCAGTACACCCCCCCCACACCACCACCACCACCCCCCCTCATCCCCACCGACCAACGGGAAATGAAACTTCTCCAGGCAGGAAGGAGAGGAAAAAAAACCAAACCCTAGAGGCCACAGGTTGAAAATTGAACTGACCAATCAAGATGCACCAGGTACACTGAACTGACCTTTTGGCCAATATGGATTAAAATGACCACGGATCAGATCTGACAAGGGTATAAATGGGTCCCCGCCGGAGGTCATATTGAGAAAAAAAATCAGTCCTCCTCAGAGCAGCGGGTCTGCAGTCAGGGATTCTCCCCTTGGGTCTGGATGCCGCCTTAAGTAACTCCTCAAGGTTGAGAGCCCTCATCTTTTCGGTGAGTGATATGTGCATTTTGAGTCATCATTTCTAAACCTTAAGAATTCTTAAGTCAGCTGTGTGGCACTAATTCCCCTTACATCATTGGGCCTGTGGTTTACAAATGTTATTGGAGTTCTAACTAACTTTTTACTGAAGAATAATCTGAGTTTTAATATCTGTTGGTTTTGATTGTGCATGCCTCTGTAACAATAGTGTAAAACATACCAGCCATGTGCCTGCCAGGGATTTTAATGGGACTTGGAAGGCTAAAATAGTCTCCTTCAAACAAATCTAAAATCAGTTACCGGAGAAAAAAATAAATTGTTGAGGAACAGTCTAGTCTACTGTTTACTTTTCAGCACTTTTGATAAACTATGTTATTTTATTAAATTACAGATGAAGACAATAAACAATTACTTTGTCATAGTGTTATTATGTGTGAAAAACATTTTGGAAGTCTTTTTTCTGATTTTTTTTTTTTTTTACTGAGTAGTTTTTATTTTTCTTTGGAAGAAAACTTAATTCTTACAGAAATATATGAGGCATGGAAAGACCATAGGCACAGCATGGCTGTAGCTCTGCTGGGCCAGACACTAAAGGCTCATCTGAAAGCAGACCTGACAGGAAACAGTCAAACCTGGCTGTGGCCTTCCAGTTGCAACAAGGCTCCTGCAAACCCTCCCATAGCCATCATGAGCTCTATTTCTTACATCTTCATTATCCCCCCGAGAACAGTGTCCTCCTTACTGTAAATGGATTTGCATCCTGTAACATATGCTGCAACAAAGATGATGGTGATTATTATGTTTTGCAAGACCATGTACATAGTTCCAAATATCTGCTTTCTGGTGCATTCATAATTTTGTTCATTCTAACTGCTGTAGAGTATCTTATTTTGTTAATTATGCATCAAGTGTAGTTCACTGCAAGAATTTGTTTCCTCTTCTTTCTTAGGAAAATGTGAAACCAAGTAAAGAAAATCTGTAACTGGTGTCTTCCATCCAGGGTAGGGTGAAGAATCATGTTGGTATATTTTAAATCCCATTTGAGAGCAAAGTTACTGGTGAATTCTAACAAAAAGGTATGATACAGTATTTTGTTAAAATGCTGTGATGAATGTCATAGCTATTTAAAAATAGTGAGGATTCATGTGAAAAGCTGACAGACACGAAGATTTAATATCCTATGATAATTAGCAACTCATTCAACAATAGTGGGAGAGCAACTACAACTTTCTATAGAATTTAATATCCTCCCATCCCCTTTGTAAAGCTATAGTCAGGAGCTCTCATTTCCTTTCTACCATATACAATAAACAATTTTTATTGGGTCATCTTTCATTATAATGTTGATATGGTATGAAGAAAAAATCAATATCAGAACAACAATAACAAAAGAAAAAGTCAGGAAGAATCATATAAAGACAGTTAATGTCCACGTTATATTAGTTTGTGTCTGTAATTGAATGTAAATTCTCATTTCTTAGGAAAATCTTAAAAGGTTTTCTGCCATGTTAGTCAAACCACTGTTGTGAAAAGTGAAGCAGTTAGGGAAACTTAAATACATATCTTACTTAGGAAGGAAAAAGAAAAGAAATTATCAACCAGGAATATTTGAAAACATTTATCTATGTGACAATCTAAAAAACACTGTTAGTTCTTTACCTCACTGTGATTGTCCATGTACAAACATTACCAGTCCTTTTCCCATGCTAAAACTGAGAAGGATTTTCCCTTTTTTTTTTCTTGTAACATTATAAAAACATGAAAAATTTTTTAAAATATGAGCTACACAGCTATAGACTGCTCATGAAAACTTTTGACATCAAAGATCCCACAAGATTGTAATGGATTCCTACCTGCTAGCACTGTTTTCTGATTACATTTCAGTTCTCTTAACAGTGTTTGGTTAGAGAAAAGGGTAAATGAAATTCACAGCCTAGCTGGAGGTCCTTCTCACAGCACTTGATTTGGTCTTATTATTCTTTTCTCTATGTATTTATTATCTTGTTGGCTTTCTAAATGCAGTATTAGGCTATACTAAAAAAGGGAAAAAAACCCCCAGCCCAACACAACATACTGAGTTTATGAGTACTGCCTAGGATATCCATGTCTGACCTTCAAGACAAAACATATGTACTAATATATACCTCTCTCTATATATAGATACTAATATGTAAAGAGCATGATTAGAAAATAAATTATCTGTGTGTAAGAAGCAGCTTGAGCACAGGAAAAAAATGGTTTGAAACAACACATTTAATTCATTTATTATTCAAATGAATACTAGACTTTAAAGGTCTGCAGTGTGAAGTGAAGTAGCCACCAAACGAGGAAACAACTGTATTCAAACTTCATTACCCAACCTTGTTGGGAATGCAGTACAGGCTATTTCTGAAGGATAGGGTTGACTCTTTAGATTTATTTCTTGGCAGGAATGCAATAACTGAAATTATTAATGATGCCTTTCTGTTCATGTGCATGTTCACAAAGAGCAGAACTGAAATTAACAGTGGCAAAACTCAAATCCTTTTGTTGGAATAGCCTATGTGCTGTTTACTGTCTATCACAGCAAATTACAGTGACAATAAGAATAACATGGGTCTCAGAAGTGTAAAGGTACAATAATTCAATATGGTTAATTGGACCTTAGTTTCGATTATATTATCAAACAAAAAGGCTGAATGACTATGAACATTTTTAGAAGATTTCTTTTATCTTTGTTTGTTTGTTTTGTTGGCTTTTTATGCATGAGTATTAATGCTCCTGCAGAGACCTGACCCAAACTCTATTGCAGTCAGTTTAGGCACATTTTTTCATGATCTTTGGTTCAAGCCCTAAACCTATAATAGTTAGTGAGCAAAAAGCTATTTTTCTTTTCCCTGAATTGTTTTACTGTATCTCAGTTTCTTTTACCTTCCCTCATACATGTTTGAATTTTTTAATAATGAAGATGACAGATCAGTGTGGGGTACAATTATATCTGTCATGATGCATTTGCAGACAAGTACACTGGAGAGGAAATGCAGAGAATAGTTTGTAACTGCATAATGAAATCGTGACTTAAGTCTAGAAGACATGAACTGTGAGTTAGATTGTTTATAGCTTAGTTTACAGCAATTTGTGGCTTTTGAGTGAATTTCAAGAGTCACAAATCAAAAAGTATAAAACATCCTTCTAGATAGCTGTCACAAAACAAAGTGAATGACATTTCACAGTCTTTTTAACATATTATAGAAAATCAGTATTTTGGAAGTTTCAGAACATAAGTTTAAAGCTGTATTTCTTCCCCATTGGCATATTACATGAAATAATGTATAAATAGAATTTTTTATTTAAAAAGAATAGAATAAAAATTTGTGCAAAAGATAAAAATCCTATTACGTATTCAAACAATAGGAATGAAACTGGATTTTTTTCAACTTAATCAAATAAAAATGCTCATTTTATAATTACACAAACAATGCAGACTATTGTTGAAGAGCTAACAAATACCAGATACTGTAAGGTTGTGTTAAAACAGTACTTTTACTGTGCCAGTAGTAAAGTAATGGGAAAATTAGAAAACCGTGATATGTGAGATCACATATAATTTAGGCCTAACTCTTTGAAATCTTCTTAATGAGCTAAATTTGTCTTTTAGATAATGGGAGGCTAAAATTCAGTCAGAATTATAAAAAATAAATACTATCCTTCTGGAATAAGTAACTTCCTTTCTGGTTGCTAGAATATGGACAAATCTTACCTTTCTTATTCTTTAAAACTGTTTGTGGAGAAAAAAATGAAGTATTAACTTTCTACAGTAAAAATCATTAAAAGCACTTTAAACATTTTACTTTTAGATTCTTGTAATTGTTAAGCTGATGCATGCTTGATGTTCACTTAATTCCAAAGCCAAGTGTTTTAGGGAAGGGAATTAAACTGCTTCCTTGTTGGGTTGTACTGTTCAGAAGATTGAAAAGAATAAATGGACGAATGTTGAGTCTTTGAAAACTGCCTGGAAGTTTAGTCACACACTTTTCATTGTGGCAGTTGTGCAGTTAAACTCTTTGATTTCTGTGAAGATGCAGATGAAAAGATTTATTACAGAGGCTGCATAAATGTGGCTCAAAGAAGGCATAGAAAACATCCATTTATAATCTTACAAGAAATACATAGAAACAACGTAGTAAAGATATTAAATTATAAAGTTTATATTCTTTTTCTCAAGATTTGGGAAAAAGAAATTAAAAAAAGGTAAATCTAGTTCTAATGAAAGGATGATAAATTATATTATTTTAAAGGTGAGCTGAAAGTTGAGATCTCTTTTTTTTTTGTTTTCATCTGAATACCTGGATGCTGCATGGTATTTGAGGT
>VYZV01003277.1:0-11848 GCA_013401275.1 Pandion haliaetus | reverse complement strand
TCTTGTTTCATTTTTGCGAGATCAGTGGTGATAAATGCAGGACTAATGAGTATGATAAGGTGTTGACAGAGCATGTAAGGATGTTATTTTTATTTTCCACTTGAGTGGATTCTGTTTCCTCTGACTAAGAGAGTGCCTTACTCTTCCGATGCCCCATCCATATACAAGCTGTCTAGCTTATGTTTCCATGATCTTCATTTTGAGCCTCATAGCCCCATGAAAAGGAATATAAAAAATCCTAAGACATGTCAGATCCTGACAACTAATATTTTAGACAAATGATCTAAGTGACAGAGTGTTTGGGGATCCTTTCTACTTCATTGGAATACAAAAGCAATTCAAGTATTCAGTACTGTTAATAGAGAAAACATTCGATTTCAAGCTTATTGTGCCTAATATTATCAATTTTTATTTTTCGTATTCTCCCCCAATAATTCACCTATAAGTATAGAAAGCTATCTTTATAAATATGTATATCTGAAAACAAAATTAAAAAATATGCAGACGTTTACGAGTGGTTAGTGAAAGAAACTCTGCAGCTTCTCTGATAAAGACAGGAAAGAAGCTGTATGTCTACTGTCAAGGTCTCTGCAGAATGTTCTTCCCTCTGGTGAATAAACATTAACTTGGCTGAACTACAAGAGGTTTTGCTATAATTTTAGAAGTTATTAGTTGAGCTGGCTGGAAAAGAACAGAGATGCAGAAGCAAAGTGATGTTTGAAAACAACTTTAGTCTGCATTAAATCAGGTCCTGGCCCTTTTGTCAAAGGAAAAAAATAATCCTAAACCTTACACAAGCTCTCAGAACAGCCAATAGTCTAATAATTAGAGCATGCATCTGCAACCTGCATTCAGGTCTCTGTCCCATTTGCTTTGGAGCAAATACCTCCATTCGGATCCTCCATATCCCACATAAATGCTCCATATTCCTAGTAGGTTTCCACTGAAAAGTCTTCTTATCAGAAATGCCATCCAGAGCTGGCAGTGAAAGATCCATTGAAATCAGACACTTAAACAAAGTGGTTTGGCACTTTGGTCGTTTCTAAAATAAATACATTTTAAAAATCAGCTCTCTGTATTATATAGCTATTGTTATATTTTAATGTATTTCAATTTTACAATTAATTTCCACAATTGTTTCAGTTACTTTCATTTGCATTATTAGCTGGATCCCAGTTCCTTTGGGACAGGAATTATTGGGGTTGTTTTGCATGTGTGTATGTTCAGTGTTTTACACAGATTGCGCTATCATAAACAGTAATGAACTGTTTGAAAAATATTAACAAGAAGTAAGTCTTTATGGCATAAAAGGCTGTGCTTTCTTTTTATCATACCAGCCTTACCAATAAAAAGAGAAGTCTGTTCTATCAACTTTGTGTAATGCAAGGAGGATACATTCTCATATAACCTAATGGGTACATTGTAAATAAAGAGTTATGTCTGGTTTATTATACTAGGGCAGTGAAAACATATTTTTCTCTGTGATTCGTTAAAATCTCTTGTTTCCATTGGTGGTCCACAGATGATACAATCAATCAAGGAGGTGAAAAACCTTATTGTTCATAAATTCTGTCTCAAAGTTTATAAGGTGCATATTCTGTGATGATGAATCATGAAGTGAACATAGTGGAGTGTAGCTCCTGCATCCTCATCTGCAAGCTGCTTGGACATGCTTCTCAACATATTTCCGCTTGGGACAGAAGGCACTGAAGTGATGTGTTTCTCATTCCCCCTCTTCCCCTCAAATGTATTACTGAATAGCTTCAGATTTCCCTAAGAGACATTTTCCTCCATTCAGGTAGAATTCCTCATGCCAACATTTTTGCTTTGTGCTGAAACAGTAAAGGAGGGTTGTATCTGTCTGGTTCTGTGTGTGTGCATGCCTGTTAGAAGTGTGTGCTCAGCCTCACTGCTGGAGGGACCTGGGGACAGCAGCATTGCATCTGTTGGGCTACTAGATTCAGCAGCCTCCAACATCTGCAAATTTAAAATCACTCGTTATTCCCTGTGGAGTGATAACCTCTAACTTAACTGGGCTCAGTTGAACTAGCTAAGCACCTGGCCAAGGCCAATTGCTTCCTTCCCAGAAGCTCTGAATAACTCTTTGATAACATCCCCAAATTGATTAGTTCATGGGACTGACATGCAGTGAGTGACGCACTTGTATTACAAATAGTAAGACTTGGGGGTGGGGTGGGTAGGGAAGAGAGCAGGGGGGAGAGAGGGAGAAAGAGAGAGAGAAAGAGGAAGATAGGAAGGGGGGAAGAAATATTTTGTCAGGGAGATGCTGGTTGGTTTTTTTACCTGGTTTTGATAATGCTGCTATTTATAAATGATGTTATTTGTTCTATGTGATGTGTGATTTGTGACATGGCAGTTATGGATGATTGGATGCCAGAAACTCCTCAAAATGACTGTCAAAGCCAGCTCAAGATTTCACAGCTCATGATGGTTTCTTGAAAAAGGTAGCAAGGTTTACTCATCGTAGTGTAAAAACTCATATAGCGTGGTGAATGAAAGAAGTGTGAAACTATATTGCATAGAATTGAAAAAATGGGAAATGAAGTTCTGCAAGCATATTTTGCTGCTGAAATGAGATGGATAGCTGTACATGGTACTGATGTCGTTAATGGATTTTGAGCATGGTGACAGTAACTGCTAGCAAAACTTAACATGGAACCAGTTCTATATATAATAAATAGTCATCAGTTTTCTTAATTAGGATACCTTGTCCAGTTATAATCCATTTCAAATTTATCAAAAATTGTGGAAGTGATCAGGAGGGGGGTTAACTTATCTCATGGATTTTTTTTAATTTCTCTGTAGTCAGGAATTTGTAATTTTCAGGGGCATGATGGTTTTTTGCTTGATTTTTGCACCTAGGGTATAGGAACAGGTATTCTTACTGTCAGTTCCAGGTACTAATACTGCTCTGATTTACAACATTTTTACATTTGCTTAGCACTGATACAAGTGGCTGTGCAACTTTCAGTGCAGTGGAAATTCAAAACCCATTTCTCTGGGTGTTGCCTCTGTATGGCAGTTACAGAACTATCTCAAGGTAGTAAGCAAAAGTGAATTCAGCAGCATATCTGTTGTGCATCCCATGCAGGAAGCTGAAGATCAGCTTCAACTAACCACAGATTTGTCTGCTGTCATGGAAGGGACAACAATATCTGGGGACAGCAGCTGCTGTTCCTTGATAGGATGAAGTAACCCCACCCCTCTCCTGCTTCCACCCTACACAACCTCCAGACCTCCAAGCCTCTCTTTTCCTTCTGAGGGTCCTCTAGTAAGTGACTGATTTCTTGACTGATCCATCTCCACAGGAGGTGTTGGATGCAGAGGCAGAAGATGCCAGCAGTACAAAAAGCTGGTTTACATGAAATACTTCTTAGATAATTCCATGGGGAATGATAAGTGACTGTGTATAAGGACTACAGAAAGGATGGTTCCTTGGTTGGTTTCTTCTGTGCTGAATGCTTAAGAGGAGAGAGAGAAAAGGATGAAATATTGGAAAAGGAATACCCCCCATTATATTTTGTAGCACTCCAACTCTGTTATTTCCCTTAGGCCATACTGACTATTTAAAGTCTTTCTATTACTTCCCTTCTTTTCTCAGGAATGAATTTTGCACTGCCAGGACAGTTTGGACTGGCTATGGGAAAACATTTATTCCAGTCTGATTCTATTCGGTTTGAGGGGCAGGTGTTTATTGTAGTAGACCTTCCAGTATAACTCTTGGCATGCTCAGTCATAACTGTGTAACAGTCTCAGAAGGGTTTTAGTTCATCCTTTTTCCAGTGAGGACATAAGCTGTGCTAGTATAAGCAGCTGCATGCCAGTCTGATTGTGTTCTATCCTATTAACTATTAATAGTCTGTGTGGTATAATTTCTTTGTATAAATTCACTGTAATAATTCATTATAAGGAAAGTTTCAGTCTCCATGAGCATGTACAAAAAACTGGACATTAAGATTGGGGAGGGATTCCATGGCAATATGTAATAACAATGAGGGAAAAATGAAGTGAGGAATTAAACTGACTGGGAAAGATAAAAAAAAAAAAATAAAAAAAGAATACAGCATTTACAATTAGTGTAAGATGACAACAGAGTAAGCCGAAAAATTAGGAAGGACGAAATTACTTATCCTCATTTGTGTTCAAAATTATACCATGTCTACCAAAAATGTCATCAACTTTTCCCCACGCTTAAGAAATGTGATAAGAAATATAAACATACCAATATTAATTAACAATAGTTTTAGAAAGGGTGATTTTTTTACAGTGTATAATTAATCTATGAAACCCACTGTCTCCAGGAGACATCAATAAGCATATTACATGAATGAATTTTAAAGAATACTTGAGAATATCATGACAGCTACCATGTTACATGCCATTGTATACAATATAGAAACTAAAAATTATAAGAATTAATTTTTCATCTGTATATTTGTTATGGGTTTGTGTGGCGCGGTTTTCTTTGGTAGTGGGGGAGGGGGCTGCAGAGGTGCCTCCTGTAAAAAGCTGCTAGAAGCTTCCCTGGCTCCAAGTTGGACCCGCTTCTGGCCCAGGCCAACCCAATCAGTGATGGTGGTAGTGCCTCTGGGAGAACATATTTAAGAAGGGGAACCGGCAGTGTGTGGGGCACTGAAACGTGAGAGGAACACCTCTGCAGATACTGAGGTCAGTGAAGAAGGAGGGGGAGGAGGTGTGCCTGAGGAGGCTGATGGCCCTGCAGCCCCTGGGGGTGAACGGTGGAGCAGAGGCTCCGGAAGATGGAGGTGACTNGGGGGAGGAGGTAGAAAGGACCGGGAATGGAGCTTAGCTGGGAAGGAGGGAGGGGTGGGGGGAAGGTGTTCTGAAGTTTGGTTTCCCTACCCAATATCCCTGTATGTTTTGTTTTTGATTTGATTTGTAGTAAATTAAATTGATTTTGTTTCTTCCCCAAGTTGAGCCTGTCTTTTGCCCGTGACCATAAGTGGGGAGTGATCCCTCCCAGTCCTTGTCTCAACCCACGAGCCTGCCTTTGTATTTTCTCCTCATCCCAACGTGGCCGGGGGGATGAGGAGTGAGTGAGAGGCTTCGTGGTGCTCTGTTACCGACTGGGCTGAAAACAAAACCACGACAATGTTATAGACTTCAAAGATGAAGGAAATAATTTGTTAATTAAAGGTAAATGGACTGCCATTTAATGTTATATTACCTTATAGAGAATAGAAATCATAGAATGAAAGAATAGTTTGGGTTGGAAGGGACCTTTAAAGGTTATCCAGTCCAACCCCCCTGCAATGACCAGGGACATCTTCAACTACACCAGGTTGCTCAGAGCCCTGTCCAACCTGACCTTGAATGTTCCAGGGATGGGGCACTGACCACCATTCAGCACAACCTGTTCCAGTGTTTCAGCACCCTCACTGTAGAAAATTTCTTATATCTAGTCTGAATCTACCCTCCTTTAGTTTAAAACCATTACCCTTTGTCCTGTCGGAACAGGACATACTAAAAAGTCTGTCCCCATCTTTCTCATATCCCCCCATTAAGTATTGAAAGGCAACAATAAGGTCTCCCTGGAGCCTTCTCTTCTCCAGGCTGAACAACGCCAACTGTGTCAGTCTTTCCTCACAGAAGAGGTGCTCCATCCCTCTGATCATTTTTGTTTCCCTCCTCTGGACCTGCTCCAACATGTCCATGTCTTTCTTGTACTGAGGACGCCAGAGCTGGACACAGTACTGCAGATGGGGTCTCACCAGAGCAGAGCAGAGAGGCAGGATCACCTCCCTCGACCTGCTGGCCATGTTTCTTTTGATGCAGCCCTATAAATAGTTGGCTTTCTGGGCTGCAAGCGGACATTGCCAGCTCATGTCCAGTTTTTCATGCACCAGTACCCCCAAGTCCTTCTCTGAAGGGCTGCTCTCAGTTCCTTCATCCTCAGGCTTGTACTGATACTGGGGGTTGCCCCGATACTGGGGGTTGCCCTGCCCCAGGTGCAGGACTTTGCACTTGGCATTGTTGAACCTCTTGATGTTCATGTGGGCCCACTTCTCAAGCTTGGCCAGGTCCCTCTGGATGGCATCCCATCCCTTAGGCGTGTCAACTGCACCAGTCAGCTTGGTGTCATCTACAAACTTGCTGAGGGTGCACTTGATCCCCCTGTTTATATCACTGATGAAGATATTAAACAGTACTGTTCCCAATATGAACCCTGAGGGACATCACTTGTCACTGATCTCCATCTGGAAAAATGCTTGATATTTTCTCAACTATCGTAATTTTTAAGAGATATTAAAGTTAAAATAAAAACAGCCAAATTTTCCAAAAGAAAACTAATCACCTAAGTATAATTAACTAATCCTCACATGTATTTCTGTATCTAGTGAACATTTGCATTCAGTAGCTCACAAACAAATGTCTCCTGGACACAAATTCTATTTCTCATTCTCTGAAATTAAATTCACATTTGGAATTAAATCTCATTTATTGATGATGTACACTTTTATAAAGATGGTAACACATAAAAAAGGAAAAAGACTTGCCAATAAATGTAGCGATATTGTATTTGCTCTCCTTCATTTTGGAATAGGTAAAATAATCTTGGCATGCTACATATTATGGCCATAATTCGTGTTCTGCTGTATCCTTAGAAAGCAAGACACAGATTAATGATTCAGAGAGTAAAGAACTTTCAGATCACTACAAGCTATAACACACTTGGAAACAGAGTTAACATGGTTTACTAGGGAGAGGAAATACTGTGTATGGACTTATGGAGTAGAACTCGAGAGGTGAGTTTGTTACAGTGACATGTTCACAAGACTGACATTAAGGGTCCTTTAAAATATTTTTAAGAAATGTACCAGTTTCTGTGATTTAGAGCCTTCCAAGTCTTAGAACCTTTTTAGATTCAGGAAACAGATTGTCAGTTTGAAGGTTGTTTATTTTTTAGGGATTTAAAATTGATACCTTTTTTATGTGTATCTTTGAGTGATTTTTCCCCTACCTTTTAACAAAACAAAAAAAAAACATCACTTGAGGGGATCAAATTATTTTTCTATTCAGTCAGACAGTACAATCAATTCATTTACAGAAAAAACATTTACTCTCACCAATATGACAGCTGTTGTGAAGGATATTAATAAAAGGCTTTCTTCTGAAAAAGCCATTTGATGAAATCCAGTCTCTAGCAGTAAAGCAAACTTAAGTCTCTTCTCTTTCTCATATCACTGCTTACTGACTCAATGTGTTACTGCAATTTTGAGAACCCATGTTATACCAGATCACCAAAGTGATTAAGGTTAAAAATAACTATTTATCCAAAGTGTTATTTTTAGTCTGGATTGCTTCTTTTCTGTTTGGTTTGTTTTGGGTTTGTTTGGTTTGATTTTTTCCTTCTTTTCATATTTAACTAATGAGTTATAATGAGGGAAGTAACTGCAGTACGGGGTAAAAATGAATGGCTGGCAGCAGTAGATAGAAGTGAACAGATTTCAGAAAATGTCTGAAATGCTAAATCCAGTAACTCTTCAAAACACCACCTTGCAAGTTCTAGTTCATAATTATTCCAGCTGATTGCACATATCTATACGCACACATACATACAAATAGAAACAAACCACTGAGTGGTAACAACGTATTATATTATTCATAGAATTAGCCTTGTGAATTTCCACAAGATTATCTCTAAGTAAGCAAGTGAGCCCAGTGAAATTGGACTGCTAAGAATTCATCCATTGACTTCATTTTTTCATTTCCTTTTTTGCAAAAAATAAGTTGCTTTTTTTTTTCTAAGCAACGTCTTACATTTTTCAGGGTGCTTAGCTGAGGAATCAATAAAGTAAAAAATCTCATTAGATGTTTTTAGCTGGGAGGACTTCATTGAACTCCTCACTTGTAAATGAAGAAACTTATTCCAGCTACTTACAGAAGGACTTTTGGGATATGAACTCCTGTTGCTGTGCCATTTTTTTCCTTTTTTTTTTTCCTGTCTTGTCAGTTGTTGCCTGTATTAAATTATTGATCTTATCAGAAAAAGCATTTCAGTGTACCACAGAACCAGCAAGTCAGCAACAGTGTAAGTTCCATTGTTCTTTTATATTTCTCACTGCATTTCATTCTTTTCATTATAATGTATTACACATGGAATTTTCCATTTTGAGCTTATTTTTCCTATTATGCTATTTCCATTCATGCTATTTGTATTTTCTGCCCTCAATAGTTTGAGTTTTTCCACCTCTTTCTTACTTATCTTCAATTAATTGTGAATTTCCTGTGCTGCTCTCTAGATTGCTATTTTTTCAACCATGCAAGGATCCCTGATTACAATGAAAGTGTGTAGCAGCTGAATCATTACTCCTGTTACTAATTTATCTATTCTCACTCTGCTGAACATCCCCATTTTTATTTCTGGATTGATCCTGGGATTAGTTATTCACAGCTGATTCTCAGCTGAATCACTATTCTAGTCTCTACTATCGAATCTTTACTTTGTTCATTTCTTACTTCCCAGAAAGAGATATATGCCATTATATTTCTGAAATCTTGTAAATAGTAAGAGAAACCTAATGCATTCTCAGTACTTTCATCACAGATAAACAATTTGAATAATAAATGAAGTAGATGAAAACAATAGGAGTTTGGATGACCAAGATTTTAGTCCTTTCATCACGAATTCTGCTTCTCTTCAAATGAAATTTAACATTTACTATGAGAGAATGAAATTCATAGTGACAATAATTTATAACTACTTTTTGATGAATTATTAATGATCTGAAAAAAAAATCACCAAGTCAATTCAAAGCATAGTTCCACAAAAACTGTACTGGCAAAAGTGAGAAAATGATGAGGGTATAAGTAGGAATTAAAAACTACTTTATGCTTATCAAATTGAAAGCTAATAATGTTGAATACAATCTTCTCAATGACAGAACACATCATAAATAGCTCAGATAGAATCAAGAAAACTCTTCTTTATTATAATTAAGGACACCAATATATCATGTTTCTTAAAAATGACAAACTGGAAAAGCATATTTATCCCAAGCAAAGTCCCATTGGTATTTACTTAAGACAGCAATTCTTTTCATGTTTAACCATAATAAAGTTATTTGAAAGCTATAAGCATCTTTTGTGTGCTTAAGTATGTGGTTAAACACTTCAAAAGTGTGGACTTTGAAATAAGAACAGATCTTTGTGAAGAACCTTGAAAATGAAATTGATGTCTAAGCCTTTAGCTTGATGTCTGTGCTCCCTGCCTTCCCTTCTGAAGGTTTAAGGGCATTGAGCAAATGCAAGATATTTAGGAGACGATGATGACTGAGAAAGGATCTGTAAAGTTGTGTGTTTCATGAGACCAAGGAAGCATAGAACAAAGCATCAGTAAGAAAAAAAGGTCACTTTCTTCCCCTTTGTAGATTTTAACTTTACTGTTGGGAAAAACATAATATCTTAATAAGCAAATCCTCAGCCAATTTGTAAGAGTCTGGGTCAGCCAATCACTTTAACAGGGCCAATTTACATCTGTTGAATGGTCATCTCTCAGGCAGTGTCACACCATTATATAAAACTATTAAACTTTTAAGGATAATTATATGTTAACAGTGAAATTATTTTTAAAAAAAACATTTCATTTTAGTGGAGCAGAGTTCAGTTTGTTATAAATGCCTTTTTTAACTAAAAACATCTTAGTGCCATTTGGATGATTCTACTTCAGCTTCGGAAAGTTTGTTGTCCATCAAAAAATCTCTGTGTTGCAATGCTGTTTTGATCACCTGCATGTAAGGAAGCTTACTGTGTACTACGTAGCAATGGATAGAAGTCTCAAGTAACTTAAAGTCATTCTGGTAATTTGGCAATAGGTGTATCTACATCTACTACTTTAGTTTGGGTAAGGAATATGCTTTTAAGACAAATCTACTGATTAGCACCACTCACTGTCATGTTGCAGAGCAGTCTTAGAGTTGGATCCATTCAGATGGAGCTAAACAGAGAAGTACAGTCCAGCACTTGCTACTGTTGATCTAGGCAGTGATTACTAAATCTTATCTCTCATCTCTGAAATAGTGGGAAAAGGAGGTTCTCTATAGTTTTAATATGGAAGATTTATTCATTATATCCATAAGTAAAATATATTCAATTAAAAAGAATTTTGATAAGATAAAACTTGAAAAAAGCTTGTCTCCAGGCTTCCTGCTGTCCAGAACCAACCATAAAGCTGAAAAGGACTCTTGGGCCTTTTTAGTTTCCTATTCTGAATCTGGGTGTCATGGCTCCAAGATTTCCACTCTTCTCGCTTGTGAACAAAGAATCTAGAAGCCATGAAAATTGTATCCCAGAGGTTCAGCGAACTGCAGATGTGCAAAGCAAACCATATGTTAGCCCTAAAGTCTGCTGTGCATGATTTTAAGGCAATCCTTTATGATGAAGGCCCTGAGTTCCTCTTCTAGAATATTCTCTTAAATCCTCTTCTATCCAATAACAGAATTGAAATCACTTAAACATCTATGCCTCTTCCTAGCTTATCTCAAAAGTAGTGTCCTTTCTTCCTCCTTGCCCTGCTGTCTGGCTTTCTTGCAGCTGCCTTTCCTTTCCTGATATTTTGTCTTTTCTGGGCTTCCATGGCTCTGTCCTTACCAGGTTTCCTCCTACTTCACTGATGCTGTGGAGCATCTCTATAAAGATTCTTAATTGTCAATGTCTATTTTGTTTTGGTTTTCATTTTTTTTGTGATTTTTTTTTTCATTATCAGTGTTTAATTTGTTGGTATTGAAATCTGCCATAAACAATAACACAAGAAGACATTATGGTGTCATAAGAAAATAATTAAAACAATTTCTAACTATTTAAAAATATTTGGGGGAGAGACAGGGAAGTTGAGGTATTTGAGTTGCAAGATATAGAAGCTTTCTAGTAATATACTTATTTTCTTATTTTTAGATTGAAAGTTTTTGTATAAAGTCTGGAGGTCTTTACTAAGATTGAAAACATGGTAAATACTGTCCCTTTGAAGAGGGGGAGTAGAATTAACTTGAGAGTAGAAATTAACCTGAGATTTTTCTACAGGCCTCAGAAGTTCAGTTCAGATCCTGGTATTCTGAAGACAAAGCAAAATTAATGTAGAGAAAATGGAAGTAAAGATGGAACATGGAGCTCCTTTTTCTGGCATTCTTGTTACTTGCGGTCTTGCCTCTGGAGAAGGACACACTTGTCCAAGTGCTTTATCACCTAATAGGCAAGATAACAAATTTAATTGCATTTCTGGTGTTAAGTTCACGAGCAATATTGCCAAAAGAAATACCTTGCTCACTTTATCCAACTTGCCTGGGTTTTGGGTATATTCTTCAGTTGTTAGGTGGTATATTTTTAAACAAATAAAAAGAAAGGGGACAGAGGAAAAGGGATGTAGGTAGCAGTAATATCAAAGATCACATTTCAGATTTTTCTTCAGGATTCAATTTAAGAAAATATAGCTATTCATGTCTGGTCTACTTTTTAGATTTTGCAGATTAAAATGCATTGCAAAATCACAAAAGCTTAACATGTACCCTTGTGGTTTCAGCTCAGCTGGTAACAAAGCACCACAAAGCCGCTCATTCACCCCCAACCCCCTCGCCTGGCCACAGTAGGATGAGGAGAAAATACAATGGCAGGCTCGTGGGTCGAGACAAGGACTGGGAGGGATCACTCCCTACTTATAGTCACGGGCAAAAGACAGGCTCAACTTGGGGAAGAAACAAAATCAATTTAATCTACTACAAATCAAATAAAAAACAAAACACAAGGGTATTAGGAAGGGAAACTGTTATGGGTTTGTGTGGTGCGGCTTTCCTTGGTGGCAGGGGAGGGGGGC
>VYZV01003276.1:85791-102454 GCA_013401275.1 Pandion haliaetus | reverse complement strand
CCAGCCAGCAACTAAGCACCACACAACCACTGACTCATCTCCAGTGAGTCATCCCTGGTGGGATGGGGGAGAGAATTGGGAAAAAACCAAGTAAAACTCATGGGATGAGATAAGAACAGTTTAATACCACAGAAATTAAGAAACTAATCATGATAACAATAATAAAATGACAATAATAATAATAAAAATAAAAGGATTGGAACATACAAAACAAGTGATGCACAATGCAATTGCTCACCACACACTGACCGATGCCCAGTTAGTTCCCGAGCAGTGATCCCCCCTGGCCAACTCCCCCCAGTTTATATCCTGGGCATGACGTCACACGGTATGGAATACCTCTTTGGCCAGTTTGGGTCAGCTGTCCTGGCTGTGTCCCCTCCCAGCTTCTTGTGCCCCTCCAGCCTTCTTGCTGGCTGGGCATCAGAAGCTGAAGAATCCTTGACTTAATCTAAATATTACATAGGAACAACTGAAAACATCAGTGTGTTATCAACATTCTTCTCATTCTGAACCCAAGACATAACACTATACCAGCTACTAGAAAGAAAATTAACTCTGTCCCAGCTGAAACCAGGAGAATTGCTTAGTAGAGGAGGATGATGGGTTGTGCTTCTGGTAATCCAGCCCAGGATACTGCTTGCCTTGGCTGCTGGGGCATCCTGCTGACTCATATTCCCTTTTGTAGATTTATGTCTTTATCTGAAAGGGAATGTTACCTGATTACTAAATCTTTATAGAGCTAACCAAGCCCCTGGTGGTAAGAGCTGGTTAACTACTTACATTTGGCAGAATTACCTTGGCCTCACTCAACCACCAAGTGCTCAGTTATTCTCCTGCGAGACTTGCCTGGCCCTGGACTTTGTAAAGGCTGTGGAGTTTGGTCCATTGTATATTTGGTGAATTGTAAACGTTCTGTGCTCCCTTTTCCCCCAGATATGATACCTGCTAAAATCCTGGTGAGAGTGATCTGCTATTTTGAGCATGGGATTGATGCATTATTGATTAATCTAGCTTAGACTGCACTTAAAGTGGTTGTGTTTTAATTACATTTAGTATCTAGAAATAATATCTTAGCTTTTCAGAGGCTTCTTGGAAGAGATGGGGTTTTGTGTACTGCAATATGGTTCTTCTGATAGCATTTTTGTCTTATCAGAAAAAAAGTATCTTTTAATGAAGTATTCTTTTAATCTGGTTGCTTTTATATTACAATAATTTATCATTAGTAAGCTTTTTTCCCTGTACATGTCTTATTTTAGCAGTACAATTTGTTACTTCCAACGAAAATAATACATCACTTGAAACCACTATGCTGTAATCTCAGAATGAAGCTTCTTCATTGAACCTTTTCTTTTTGTGTGTGTATGTGTGTTTTTTGGTCAGTTACTCCTGATATGTTAATGTTGAACTCTTTTATAATAATTTATCTTAATAGTTCCTGGCTGTGCCCATTAGTATACTCTCTCGTTTTCTGATACTGAGAGCAAAGAGTAGATGATATAGCTAAGTTTCATGGTTTAAAAAATATTATAGGTCTCTGGGTAGCTTTCACATAAAGTTTTTATTTTCTGGGTACTAATAAGTACCTCTTTAGCATCATGCTGATTGTGAAACATTTCAGATTCTACTGCTGACAGAAGCAGGCTTTATCTAGTAATTTGGAGAGAGGAGATCTACGTTTTCACACATACTCTATGTGATTTCTTCAGTGAATCACTTCAATAAAATTATCAGTTAAAGTAACATCAGTTTAAAATATAATTAGTTATTGATTAAAAAACAGTTAAATGTGTTAAGCTGTTATCAACATTAGTAGGTGCTAGAGGTATGTTTGATTGAGCCTGAATTTCAGACATGCTACTAAATCGGGTGTTGGAGAATGGCTCAGAGAGCAAGGATATGAATCCACAGAACAGTTGTACGAGCAGAGCCTGCTCTGAACTTAGTATAAGTAGCAAGACTAGGCCGCGAGTCCGAGCTGAAACTGCAAGTCAGGCTGATAACAGTAAAACAGCAAGGACACTGCGACCTTGAAGAGTATCATAAACCAACCAGAAGTTAACCCGTGTGTATTTAGTTGTTTAAACCAATCAGGAGTTAACCCGTGTGTATCTAGTTACTTAAACCAATCAGAAGTTAATTCATGTTAACCCAAACTGTATAAATAAGCGCTATTCGGGCTAATAAAGGGTTCTACGCTTCATCACTCACACTGAGTCGACCCAGCGTGTTCCTCCGTCCGCCGCCGGCAATCGGGCATCCAAAATCTTCATGTTTTATATGCATTTTGGATTGCATTCAAACATTTAGGGTACAAATGTTTACCATACGTCTCTCTTTATTTGTGCTCTGATAGTGCATAAAATACCTGATTCATACTGTGGTACTTGGTGTGTTAGGTAGTGTCTGGGGAAGGGAGTCTCTTTCCTGAAAAATTTATTATCTAGGTTTAAGAGCAGAGACTGCAGGTGGGCACAGATGTTTAAGGGAGCATAGTAGACCCAGTAGACAAGAGAGATCAACATGAGAAGTAACAGTGCCAGTGTCCCACTTGCTGAAAGAATATTTATTCTCGGGAGTGGCGGGGGAGGAATGCAACAAGGGGACTTGTAATCAAATATCCATAAGTGGATATTTTGCTAATGGATGTTTGCTACAAGCTTTTTCTAGAGCAGAAAGGGGACTGTTTGAAAATTCTTGAGAAAGTGGTGAGGTTTGTGGCACAGAGTCAAGAGTCAAAACCTTGGCAGTGGACGAGAAGTGTTAAGTAACATGGACCACAATGAGCCTTGAGAGCAAAATACCTTTTTCGGTTCAGTTGAGATGGGGAGAGCTACTCAGGTGCAATGAGTTGGTGTTGCAGGGGGCATTTAAAGAGACAGAGAGGAGTTTGAATGGCTTAAAGAATCACCTCCAATTGTATTAGCTACAGAAAAATGATTTAATAAAAATTTATGTAGAAGTGCGACTTCACAGAATTCGATGGCAGGGTTCATTCTATTACTTAGTACATGGATAAAATACACACAGAAAAAATAAATTAGAATCAAACTAAACTTATGTGTATAGGGACCAAAAACGGAATAGGGTAAGAGGAAATGTTAGAAAGAATTAATTTCTTGTGATTTGTGCAAAGATCGGGAATGTGGGAAAGAGTAAGGGAGACCCTCCCATTGAGTCACGAGGTTCAGAGAAGACCCCCTTGCTTTCTAAACCCCTGTCGGAGTCTAGGTGTGGCTGGATCGACTCCTAGTCCCAGACTTGGTCAACAGTTTATAGCTAAAGGGATTATGAGTATAATAGCAGCCTAAAATTCATTCACAGTTGAATAAAAATCACAGCCAAAATTGAAGTATATATTTGAAAGTAATAACTTGTAATATACTTGCTATAACATACTATAGATTATTCAGGTTAGTACACTCATGTGCATAAAGACACTAAGAGAGAGAGATATATATATAAGAGAGTAAAGGAGAATAGAAGAAAGTGAAAGAGAGAAAAAGAGGTATGTCTTAAAAATTCCCCTCGAGGTCAGTTGAAAGGTTCACTTTGAGAGCTTTGGCATCTTTCTGAACAGGTGAAGGGTTGAGCCTCAAAGATTGAAGAGAATCATCCCAGGTCATGTTGGCTTTTCTATTCTATTCTGAGTCTGTCTGAGAATAACTTCATACATAGATGCGGGATGCTTGAAGATTGTCAGGGGAGGACTGTAATGTCTCAAGGTTGTTATGAGAAAGAACTGGCTGCAGGGTGTTACGAGAACAGGCTCTCTCTACTCCCGTCCCCCACTGAGCAGCAGGAGTCCCTGAGATGCACAGCCTGTCTCCCTGTCTTAGCCGTGTAAAAGTTTCTAGCACAGTCAAGGGTTGCTTAAGTGCCCGACTCATTACACCTATGCTAAGGCCTACCGAGCCTTCCCGAGTTCCCGAGGAGAGCATGCTAAGAAAGATGGGTTAAATTGGAAACTTGGTCTTGCGGACAGGCAGAAACAGGCATGCCTTGGAACCTTACAGTAAGTTCTGTAAATGTACTTTAATTCAAGCTCAGAGGAATTCAACGCAGTGATTTTTTTTTTATATATATGTATGTATTTATGTAGAAATGTTTTAAATGAAATAATACTGGTAATTTGTTTGGGACAAACCTAAGAGAAATAAATGCTCGCACTCACCACCTTCTTAACTTAACAGTCTTTATTTGGCAGAAATCTAGTGGAATTGCTAGCAAGAGTGTCAATTTGCAGTATCTGGCATATGACACTTAATAGCTTAAATGCCTAAATATTACCACCCACGCAGAGAAAAGGCAAAGAGTTTAGCCTGTGTAAGGACTTCAGATTTTATCTTTTTAAGAGTAGCAAAGGATCAAAGTGCTGCGTACCTTGATTGCTGTAGATAACAGTAGATGTACAAGATCAGCAGAGTATTTGCAGGCATTGTGTTATTCTGACCTGGGTTTCTGAGCATCAGTTACCAAATATTCTGCAAAAGCACAAGGGGAAAAGAGAGATCAAGGGGAGAAAAAAACCCCTAAGTTGTTGAATTTCCTGACTGTTCAGTTGTTACTTAATATGTTAGGTAAAAATGCTTTTTTGAGTTATTGTACAAAATAAATAAACATTTTTAGCACCTAAGTATCATGACTTAAAAGCAAACCTCTTTTTGGTTTCTCATTTAGGGTGAAATAATAGTACCTCTGTTGATCATAAAGGAATGCAACTTTGTGGCAGATGTATATTTTTTTTCTTCTTTGTAATGTTGCTGAGCAATATCTAAGAATAACAACAAGTTTAATCCTCATGAGAACAATGAGGACAATAAAACCGCAAATGATCTCCATGTGTCCACATAAATTCTTATGCACTGATTAAAGGAGATATCACAAGAGTGCAAGTTTTTTCTTTCTTTTAAATCAACAGTCAGTTAGCTTTGTCTGGGGAGCACACAGAAGCTCTGTTCCTTTGCATAGCTTTTCAGATCTTATAAAGCTTTACAAATATTCTGGAGTAATTTTCTTTTTATTTACATGTGTTTCTCCCTAGCTTAAAGTAGTTTTTGTCTCTGTGCATGTACACAGACGTTTATCTAAGCAAAACGAGATTTCTGTTTGATTTTGGTTCTTGCAGTCTGCCGAGTTATAAAGTGTTTTTCAAGGCTGTGCTGTAAAACTTGCCGATTCTGCAGCACATGCAGGCTTTCTTGGGAATCAGAAGGCAATCAGAGCCATCCTGAAGTTGTTTGGGGAATTTAGTTTGTACTGTGTGCACACAGCATCTCTCTCAGTGAGATGCTGTGGGTGAGCCGAGCTTCTTGTGTGTTAAAAGATTGCAAATAACTAAACAACAACAATGACCAAGTGTGTGTGTCTACTACTAATTAATGGCAAAAGGAAGTGAGATTTTGGGAGATGGTTTGGGGGGTGGGTTTTTTTTAGGCTCAGTCCTTACCTGTTAACCTTACAGTCATATGTTAGGTAAAGCATGAAGGCAATGGAAACAGTTACATTTTTCAAAAAACTTGCACTAAAGAGTGCAGTAATATAAAAATTATATCAATTATAATGTTTTATATTGCTAATAATATAATATAAAATATAAAATAAAAATATGATTATTCAAAGTTGATAAGTGGCATTATTTTCATAGAAATTAACCTTGAAAGTTACATTTAAAGAAATGTGTAAGCACGGAAATCTTAGAAGGCATCTGCACTGCAAATTGAAGGAATACTATAAACAAAGTAGCTTTTCTTATCTAGAATCTCTCTACCTGTAAGTGTTTCTTAGAGACCTCCACAACAGGACTTTCACACAAAGAAAGCAAACCACAAAAGGCTATGCCAAAAACCATTATAGTTCTGCTCAACATCTCCCTCTCTATTGCCAGCCTGCTGGCAATAAGAGGACTGACAGTCTACTTTCATTTTGCTGCTTGACCTGTGGTTAAACAAAAATAATCAGTGTGGCTCAACATTGAATAAAGAAATATTGAATCGCTTATAAAATTGTTATGACATTTAAGACATTTGTGTAATTTGTAGGGGTTGAGGAAGAATGAAGATGAATGTGAGCTTACTGTATAATGTCTCAGTTCAAGTTTTTTACATATGTTTGTAATCGTAGACAAATTGAAAACAATGGGTAAACATCAAAAGTTAAAGACGTGCTTAAATACTCTCCTGAACTGAGGCTTAAACACCCAATAAATCTGCAGTGATCTTGTAGTACAGCTATGTCATGTCAACACTCCCTTACTAACTTTAGTGAAGTGTTATGGGTACATCTGCTGCTTCCAGTGAAAAATAGACAGGATTTGAAGTGATAGCTGTTGCTGCAGGAGTTTTCTGTAATAGCTGCCAAATGGGAGGGAGGAGGGGAAGACAGCAGCAGAGGAAGCAGTAACCTTCCTGCTTCAAGAAAAGAAACAAATCAATCAGTAGCTCTATGCAGAGAATTGGAGAACCTGCCCAACATCTGTCAGCTAAAAAGTGACACGCTGTGGCAGAATCTGCTTTATAAGCAACCATTGTGGGTGTTCTGCCTTCAGAGAGGTATTCAGAGAGCTCTATGAAGTTCTTTACGTGGTACAAAGGTGGGATATCAGCACTAGTGCATCCCTACATAAATTTGAAGTGGTACCTCAGCAATAAGTATAAACAGAGCTTTTTATCTTTCATATTCTTTTGTTAAGCTCTTGTGTCTGGATTACTACAAGCAATATGACATTTTGATTTAAGTGGACCTTTAACCAAAATGTACAGTGAGTGCAATAAAAGCGGTGGTGGTTGTCTCAGTGGGAGTACGTGGTTTAGGGGGAGGTCTCAGTAGCATACAGAAATTGCCCAGCTCATGGTAGTGTGCAGAAACACCCCTTTAACCTCAGGAGCTCCCTGGGAATTGCAACACCCTGGAACAGAGATGTCCACTAAGTGAATTCCACTGCTTCTGGTTTATGCTGAGGGAGCTGTTTTGTTGTAAAGATAACTATTTTGATTTTGGCTAGTGGGAATGAAAAGATGGACAAAAATATTGGTAGGCTCTTTTATAACAGAAAAATTTGGGGGCGTAAGGTTCTTGCCTCTAACTGTAAGAACCTAACCGGAATGTACTGGTCTCAGCAATCTTTCTATAGGAGCAGTGGTCTAAACAATATTGTAAGACAGGTCTGTGAATCACTGAGAGCTGATTCTCAGTTCTAACCCTTTGCTGGTGAGCCTGATAGCAGCTCTCTAATGAGTAGCAAGAGTTGAGCAAGCAGAAGTAAAGTGGCCAAGGCTACTCTGAGCCACACAGACTTGTAGCAATACATGCAGTGTCAAACATACTGTGATGAGCACTGGCCTAGTGGACAACGTCTACATATCTTGAATGAAAGCCTGACTGATGGCTGTCCAATCTCAACACAGCAAGGTTTTGCCTAATAGCTTGGGCTGAGTAAAGGTATTTTCTTTCTTGAAGGTTTTGTGCAACAGGCTGTCACAATACATTTATTTTAAATTGCTATGAAAATATTGTTATGCAAGGGAATGGCAGAGTTTCAAAAGGCAGGGCGATATAAGAATTAAACTGTAAGTTTGAAAATACGTGTGCAATTCTTGCCCTTTTCAAAAACTTGTTTAAAAATCATACATAATGAAAAGGAGCACAATAGATCTATAATGTGAATAAGCAGCAACAATATAAAATACCTCGTACCCATTACCTTTCATTATCTATGAATCACATGTGAAGTACATTTGGAAAGAGCCCTTCTGCTTTTTATAGTGGACCACTTTCTGTTTCTGTCTCCTTCTGCTAATACTCATAGGTAACTTGCTTTGATAGAGTCTCTTGACAATTTATGCATCAACCTTTGTTTTAGGGGCATGCAGTGTTGAGTTGCAGCCAGATGGTCTAGACAGATGATAAAAAAGTATGAAATGATGCACCAGAGCACTTTATCTCCTGCTGCCCTGTCACACTGAAAAAACACTTAATAAAATCTGAAATTGTAATAGCTAAAAATATGTACTGCAGTACAATGGACTTTCACACATTCCTCTGGAATTTAATTGTCTCTTAAATATGGCTACTGCAAAAAAGTTGCCTTTTGGTGTCCATTTCTGGACAAATTCCTAGTGAGCTGGTGACAGTGAGCTGGGCAAAGAACGTAATTATTTATTCTGTGTTAGGAATTTCATATCTCTTATTCTGGAAGTTGCCCATAAAAATTCGACTGTTCTTCAGTGTGTTTTGTTATTCACCAAATAATTTCTGCTGACATCCTTGTTGGATGGAATGCTTGCAGGTAATTCATTTTGAGATCTTGCAATTCCAAATGTGAACCCTTTGATGAGGCATAGGGGGTGTGTTAAGCTTCTGCCTTTGGCTTTTAGAACATAGCCCTGAGAATCAGATTTCTAGTGTACAGTTACAAGTTCAGTACTTACTTTCCTAGAACATTCTCTAATCATTCATCCTCACTGTACATTTGCTGGGATGTTTGCAGAAAGCAATGTAAAAAGGGCACAGACACACGTATCATGAGTGTCTTTAGAACGCTGAATAAATATTCATCAAATATATTCTGCACTTTTCATTCCACTCCTCATGATATTAGATGTTACCAAAGCTAATATCAAAGCATCAGAGGTGTGACAGTTCTTCAGAAATAGTGTTGAAATTGTGATAGGTAGAGTTAAAAAGTACACAGAGCAGAAAAGACAGTAGATTTTATCTGAAAAAAACTTTGTAAAGTAAACATCTTGGAGTTGTGTTCTCCTGCTTCTTGGGTACGAAATCTGACTTGATCCTGCTGGAATTTGAGCCTAGGGCTGTGGAGGACAGCTTTGGTAGATCTCTAAATCTCTGATCAGATCTTACTGCTCACACCCCATCTGGTTTGTATTTGAGATCACTTCCACAACAGCTAGCCTGTTGTAATGTGATGCTGCAGAGTAGCACAAAGGCTGTTGCAATTTCTAGTTTTTGTGGAATATATTTTTTTCAGCCATTAATAAAGCTTTCCAATTTTGATGAATTTGTAGAATGCTTAGATTCACTAATGCAAGAGGGTTATAGGTTAAATCCATGTCTAGTGTAAGATTTATTCACTCAATTACGTTTTTCCCAAAAAGGTTTCATCACTGTACAAGGTAATGCATGAATGTACCCAGTCTTTTGTTTTAGCTTGAATACACTTTCAGGACTTTTGGATCCCAGCAGCAATAAATTCTAGACCATGTTTTTCCTTGGAAGTTAATTAAGGGTAGAGGACTTCCTTTTATGCAACTGTAAGTATGTAACAACACGTGTCCCTACACATGCATACATTGACAGGAATTGCATCAGTGTTGTCACAACTATTAGTTCTGCTGCAATGCCTGGAAATTTACCAGTAATAACAAGAATAATAATTAAACCCTCCCCTCAACAACAACAAAATTTAAGAAGTCTTGTAATGAGGAACAAAATTTTTGTTGGTGTATGAGCATGAACAGTATTGTGAAGTTAGCCAGGTCTGAATTTGGCAATTTCTGTGTATCTATGTGTAATCAAGAAGAATGAGTTTTCCTGCTTTCCTAGCTCAAACAGGTGTAGATGTCAGCTTGAGTGCTGAAAGGCTACAATGCAGATTTCAGTTGCCAGCTGCAACATGTTAACTTTTTTTTGGTTTTTTATCCCTTCATCCCTGGAATCAGGAGGAATTTTGGAAATGTTCTTAGCTGTTGGTCATCCCATTTAAAATAACCCCTTCAAAGAAGTGAAACATGGTGAGGTTTTTCCATCCTGGTTTTTTCTGGGTTTATTCTGTAAAAAAACCTTGAACTTAAAAAGTCAACTTTATCACTGTTTTGAAGGTGTGATCTGTGGGTCTCTTCCCACAAGATGCTGAGTGTTTTGTTTCAGCTGAGCAGGGTATGTCATCCTGTGCACGGCAATATCCTACGCGTGTGAGTAGTCCTCTGTTCATTTTGAGAATCTTTCCCTGACCTGATTTTTTTTTGTGGCTTTGCTGTGCAGGGTGGCATACTTGGGAGGACAGAAACAGGTTCATAAGTATTGCTCCTTACCTGTTGTAATTGGCTCTAGTGAGGTTGCAGTCGTTCACAGCAATGATGAATTTGCTATTCAGAATGTCTCCCAGAATATATGGGACATAGGTGTCTATTCCCACATACGAATTGACCATCTCACATCTGGATTTCCTGGCCTCCTAGGTCAGGTTTCTATCTCCTAGGAGCAAGACAGTGAGAAGAAGAGAAATCCAAGGCAGCTACTACATTTTCTGGCTCGGGTTTTCTGCCTAGCAGCTCTACAAGATGAGAATGCAGTGTAGAAGGATTATAGGAAATTATGGTTGTTAGTATACTTTTTAGTTACTTTTGATTTCATGAGGTTTAGTGCTGCCAGGAATTGCAAAAAGGAAAGGTTACTTAACATACATCCTCTGGGGTGAACTTTCTAATCAGTAGCAGTTTTAATTTATATCAGATTTAACTAATGGGACACTTTAAACAGCATTACTTACTTTCAGTTTATAATTTCCATGTCCATTTTGCTTTGAACAAAATGATCCTCAGACAATATGGGAAGGATTACAGGAAGTTAAAAAATATTTCTCTTAGCTCCCTCTCACATATGCAGTGGCTGGTTCCTGAGTTTGGTTAATATTTTCTGTTCAATTGGTAAGGCAATGACATTTACATGGAGGTTTTGTGATGCTATGGGTTTTAAGTTGTTCTAAGTTCCCTTTAAGCTGCTTGCACTTTATGATTCTAAAAATGCCACTTGTGAGCTCTTTAAAATGCTTTTATTATTTCTTGTTCCCTAATGTGTTTGTCACAGATTGCAACCAGGTTCTGTTTTAAGGCAAGCCAAGAGTATCCCTCAGCAGTCATTTATGCCTTGTTGCATCCGTCATGTGTAGAACAGTTTCTGCCTCAATTGCCAGGAGCACTGAAAGCACAGTTGTCAGGATTTAAAGTGAATGAAGAGCAACTTGACAGGCAGAAATTATGTTTCCCATATGAAAAAACATCCATTCATAGTTTTGGGGAAATCTTGGGGCTGTTTGAGCCAAAACATGAATGTGGCTCAGTGCAAACAGCATGCAGCAAGTGCAGACTGACACTGAGAATCCTTTGGTCGGCTCGACAAACCAGCAGAAAACCCTTTCACTCTTGAGTGTTTCTGTAATTATTGTCACCAGGATGGTTTCACTAACATTCATAGTACCGTGTTATTTCTAACTCACAAGTGATTGGAAAGTCCACTGTTTTACCAAAGTATAAGGGTCCTGCAGGTTTCAGGAACTCATGTGCCAAGGATTACTGCCTCTGCTCTTCATATTATTGTTGCTGCCCTTCATACTGATAGGAGGTTTCTGCATTTTTGTGTAAAATGCTTCAATGTTCTTCCTAGAAAGCAAAATCAGAGCTACGCTGCTGAGGTGGGCCATCACACCACATGAAAAACAAATGGCAAATAAATGGTGGCCAGTAGTCTTCCGGACTTCACTCTTGTGGCTTTTCTCCAGAGCAAGGGAAAGTACAAAGGGCTGTTGGGGATTTGTCTAATTTGCCTGGGATACCTATGCCATGTAAAGTAAAATGCTGCTGAAGTGCATGAATAGATTTACATGAGCCCTCTGTATTTTGAAAGCAGACTCAGGTGATTTCAGATTAACATCTTCATCTAAAGCCATTTCCAGACAAAAGCATAGTACTTGAAAAGCAACCATTGATGAAATAAGGCCTATTTATGTGTGAGTGTTTGCTATAGTCCCTGTCACCATAGTAACTGAGGCCCAGATTCACAAAATCATCTAATTCCTGCTTAAGCACCTGAGTACCTCAAGTTCTGGGCTGAGTACCTCTGAAGTTCTGGGCCTAAGTGTTTCCCAAGTAAATGTGAACTTGCTGTACAGGCCTTTTATGAATTGCAAGAAATTATCCCTTCTTCATCTTTTTTTTTTTTTTTTGCCTTGGGCAAGAAAGCTCTGACTAGGGGTGTAATAAGTTTTTGTAGTCAGGCCATCAGTCATATTGTGGAAATGTGTTGAAGAGGTGGATCTAAAAGGTTATGCTGGAAATAGTCAGTTTCTGAGCTTCTGGACACATGGGATCAGAGTACTTCATCACTGCTGTGGGTCCATTTATGTAGTTGACTCCTTTTAACATGAAAGCATTTTGTCTTTGTCCATCTCCTTTCATCTTCCATTTTGCAATTTTTCCAGAGGAACAGGTTAATATTAAAGAGTGAGCAATACATATATGATCACTGATATAGCTATCTTCATTTGCAGTTGATATGTTTCAAGATTAGGATCAAGGCTTTGTTTCAGAGCAGGAATTGGAGTAGGAACCATTAGATGGATTTCATCATTGGGAAGATGTCTGCCAAGTGGTGCATCCTACTAGAGGAGGCAGGCAGCTATAGTCTTCACAGGCTATAGAGACTGGTGTATCCATTGTCTGATAACCATAAATAACAGTGATTGAGTCTCGATGCGCCAGACATGTGAGTCCTTAAGCTTCAGAAAGACGATAGTGGAAGAAGATTGCTAGCCATGTGGGAGTGTTTGGGACAAGCACACCTTGCCACAACTTCTGTACTTTGATCCGCAGCACAGCTGAGGAATGGACTTGCTTGGAACCGCCGTAGAGAAGCCCCCAGTAAGCAGGAGTTGCACAGGCTCATCTACACAACTGCTCTCCTACTGCCTCTCAAACCTACCTTAGTCCCAGGCAATACCACCCCAAAGTGAAAATGCAAAGACTAAATAAGTAATAGAAGACTCAATAAGTAATGAGCATATGTCTGTGCTTGACTCTTGCACCACAGAATAAACCTGACTTGCTGGATAGTATGAGAAATGCTGGGTTATGCTTTTGAAACTGTTCTTAGTTACTTGTACTTTACAATCCAAAATACCACACAACGTGTAAATAAGTCAAACTTACTTGGTTTTGATGGCAAATCCATTTTGTAAATGGGTTGTAGATAACTACTGGTTGTCATGTGTCCATTCTCTAGCACAAACAGGGAAAAGAGATTGACTAGGGTCACAGTGTCTAGAGTACATGACATACTGTTTCAGAAAAAAATTTGCTGTAGTTTTTTAACTGGTTGCAAAACCACTACAACAAAAAACAACCCAAAACCCACCATAGCTGGAGAGATCACAGAAGTACACAGTTTAAAAGCCAAAGCTGATCTAGAAACAAATTCCATTAAAAAAAAGTTAAAGAATAATGTTAAGAGAAGATTGGAAGCAATGTTATATTATTTTTACAAAAAAAAAAGGAAAAGAAAAAAAGAAGTCTAGCTTAGGAAGTTTTTTTTAACACCTTAAAGAATATTTAATTTCTTACCTGAGGTTACTTAAAAGGTTAAGCACTGTAAAAACTTGAGAGTGTGGAACCGTCAGAACACCTAAGTGTGCTTTTTCTTTTTTCCTTTTTATCTTTTTTTTTCTGAAACAGACTTTACAAGTTTATACTGCTGGAAAATAGCCAACTATCACACTCCACTTTCCAAGAATCAGAAAACAAAGTGAAGTAACTTCTGACCAATTGCCAGCAAATATCCCTAGGGTAGGTAGGCAGGCCTCATGCCAGTCATACTTGCTGGCATAGCAGAATTAATTAGACACCGCAACACTGAGGAACAAAGCTCTCCAGCAGGAGCTCAGAACATGTGGAAAGGTTAGAGATCAGGATTTACTGAGTAAGATTTGAAGGACGGATGATTGTTCTCCAAAGATACTGCAGCTGAGGCTGAGCTGGATAAGAGGAGCTGTGTATGATGCACAAGGCATTTAGATGCCTTTGGCAGGCAACGGATGGAATTGGACATGTCCAGGGTGAGACATCTTAGCCTGAAGTAGACTTCTAGCTTAGGTCAGATGAGCTGCTTGCTGTAGAGCCTGTGGCTTTTGAGTGACTCTGAAGGGTGATGTGTTCTGGTGTCCACAGTGTAGGTGCCTTAAGGTGATGTGAATTTCCATACGCACGCCCTTTAATTTGTTCACGTAGCCTGTGAATAGGATGTTATACCTACTACTGGTAGAAATGATACCCCTGTGCTGTCTTGAGTGTTCACCATTGAAGTGCATCTTGACGCAGTCTTTGTTTCTACTCCGGGGATGCCTAAATAAAAAACTTACTGTCTGTGCTAGGTAAGAGGAGTTTGGAAAGAGAAAATACAGTGACCTTAGTTGTTTGGTGTATCTTGTAAAGAAAATACTGTGATGAAAACATCTCATGTTGAAGTTGCCTAGACAGCAACTGAGGCAATATGCTAGTCCATGTACAAAGTCTTCCTATGTTTGGTTTTAATTTTGCTTCCTCGTGGTGACTCCCTATGATTTGCTGCAAAAATACTTTGAATTCTAATACATGAGTGATTTACAAACTGATTCAGATTCATTTGTAGTCTTCTATTTGGCAATTATTTTGTGCAAATACAGTTTGGAATGGGTTTGTTCATGAGCTGTTTGATGTTTATGGCTAGTCCTTCTTAAATGATTGCCTAAAATATGGGTTAGTTTTTCCATTTCCTTCCTGGTTGACTTGACTAGCAGGTGGTGAATTTTCATTTGAAGAACCTACAGTATAAATTTGCAGAGTCATTTGTGTCCTAATTAATGAAAATACTGGGATTCACAAGTGTTTTTACAAATCTTTGGCAGTTGTTCAAGCACTTGAGTCAACGGGTCTGGCTAATCTTACTCACAAAAAGTATCCACAAAGTGGTTTTAAAATCATGTAGCTATTGATCTTCCCACTCTACACAGAAAAATAACTATTTGATTTCAAAGGAAACAATTACCTGGGGGTTTCTGCCACATCTAGAAAGTTATAGGACTTACAGGCTTCTGTCAGTGAGAGGAGCTACATTTGTGTGTTAGAACAAACTGTACCAACAGGTAGCCTGCAGAATCAGATTTTATGGTTTTCATGATTCCTTCGGACTGTTTTGCTCTTCTAGTTATATGCGGTGCCATAATACCACCCTAAATTTTAGTTTACTCTTTCAGTATGCCCTGTGTGACACTGAACACCTTCTGAATGTGCGCTTTGTAATGAGGGTCAACACCTTTCGGTCAGGGTGTGTGCTTCTCATAGGTGTTGTTCATCAAAGCATCTTTTCCTGCAAGATGACATTTTGCAGCCATTAAAGGGCTCCTGCTCTTCTAAAGATGTTGTGCAAGGGAAACTCCAGGTATTCTGTTGTGCTGCCGGAATTGGAGAGGGGATTTATTTGGTGAAGAGCAACTATGACCCTTTGTAAGCAAACGGGTATTTCCACAGTGTGTCTGCAGTGATTTGGGCAGTGCCTAGGAGAATAAATGTAATGGATTATAATGCTTCAGTTCAGATGGCTGAGTGTGGATGCCTGAAGAAAGTAATGCTTTCAAATAGAAAGGGAGGGATTTTTCCATCACCTACCTGTGCCAAGTGGAGGTTATGAGGTGCTTTCCAGCCAATAATTTCTTTCATATGTTCAGGGAACTGATTTCAGTGTTGCCATAAGCAGCAGTTGTGTAAATGGGTGAGATCCTAATCACTCTCATGCAAGCAGAAATGGGAAGAAGCTGGGTTCAGAATGAATGCCTTTTGAGTAAAATGGTCAGAAAACAAGTTTATGTGGATGTAAGCAGTGAGGATAAATAGAGCAGTGTGTGCCTATTTCACAGTTAGCATGTGCTCTGGAAGGTTTAAATTTGTGCATTTTCAGTATGAGAAAGGAAACAAACAAAAAAGGGGACTGAGCAAACTTTGAGACAGAAATATAAAGGATTATTTATCCCAGTGCTCTTCCTTATGCAGGTATTAATCCATGGGCAAATCCTTCAATTTGATGGACCTCTGCTGGGTTAGCTGCACAGGTCACAGAGACGATAGGGCATAGATTTCTGTTGAAAACATTGCTTTAAGAGGAAAAAAACCAAACCTTTACGAGGGCTTTTTTCCATTAAATTAATGTTTTGCTGGAGGAAGACAGACTTGGTAGATTTTTTTTCCTACTTAAATATATTTGATTCTTAAAAATATTTATAGATTTCAGTTTGCTTTTGTTTGGATTGCAAATTGACAATGAGAATATAACTCAGTGCTGTGACATAATGGATTGAATAGACCTTGTCTTTACAAAATAAGATATAAGACATTTCCTACCCAGAAGGCTTGTCTTTTTAGTTTGTTAAACCAGAGTATTCCCCTTATGGATATAGCTGGAACTAGTTAAGCTAAGCTGTCACTTCTGTCAGTGAGAGAAGTTAAGGAAAATTTGGGTAGTATGTTAAGCAGTGTGTGCTTCTTTACGGTATCCTTCTGCATTGGCTTGAATGAGGATAACCACATCTTCTGTTCCTTTATTCTTCATATACATAGAGAGAAAAACATGTACAGAAGAACTACTGCTACACATTAAGTTAGTCTAAAAGCAGGGTGCAGGTCCTGGTGTCTGTAACAACCACAGCAGTTTACAAGACCTTAGGATCCCTCACTGAAGTTGATGGGAATTTTTCAGTTGCTTGCTTAGATAGCTGGAGCTGACCCTTAATGAATAAATGAGGAAGGTTAAAATGCTCTTACCCAGAAACGTAGATGCAGCCACTGTCTGTACTTCTCACTTGCACTTGTGTGCAGGAAGGATTAAAACACCAGTTATGAAA
>VYZV01003276.1:67158-85729 GCA_013401275.1 Pandion haliaetus | reverse complement strand
AAAATCAAAATAAAATTATCTTGTTTGACTCAGAAGTAATTTTTTTTTAACTGTCATTCATACAAAACCTATTCCTTAAACACCAGTATGTTACATCTTTTCAGAGTTTCTATAGAGCAGAAAACAGTATGATGAAATTTCTGAGGCTCAAGCTAAGCATCTCTCAATACAACTCCAAACTAGCTTTGTGTTCCTGGGTAGCATGACAATGGAAAAATTTTATAATAAAAAAATTGTATATGTAAATGTGCAACTGAAAAGTAGCCATTATAAAGTGCTACCTAAACTTGTGCTGTTGAATAGATAACTACGTTTCTGTCTTCAAAGCTGAATCACTTGTTACAGTGGCAATACTTAAACTTTTAAAAGGAGTCTTTTTTAGCTAGATCAGCTACTGGCCAGAAAATCATTGTACTGACAATATTTATGAAAGCTTATATACGATCTAAATAAAAATGTGAATACAAATATAAAACATGAAAATCACAAACTCCTTGGCCATATTTTGATCTTGCCAACTAGAAGTTGCAATGTTTGCACCAATAGGAATTAAAGTGTGGAAGGACCCAAACCAAGCAGTATAAGTTGCTGTTCAGCTTTTTACAGGTGTTTGCAAAATGTTACATTTAAAGAGAGTGGAGAAACTGATACAAAGTGTATTTTAGAAGTATTTAAAGTCTAGAAGCATGGAAGAAAAGCCATGTAAATAAACTGAACTTTGCGAGGCTGTAATGCAAATGGTATAGTATGGACATCTGTACCTTTGTGGGAGCACTGTTCTGATCTGCTGCTGAGAGCTGCACACGAAGAGCTGGTGGTGAGGAGGAACATAGGCTTTCTTGCATGAGATAGCAGCCAGGCAGCAGCTTTGGAGGGTATCCCTTTCATCTAACGTTAGGTGACACTGTGTGCCTAAGGTAGCTGAACAAATCAGTAGCTTTTACCTTCTGCAGAGCTGCCAGTGGCAATGTGGAGTGTCTCGTTCTAATTAAACTATTAATGCAGGCTGGGGATTAGATAAAATGGATAATATTACTACTCCCTCAAAATATATTACTTGATTATCGATATCTTTAAATATAAAGCCCATTATTAATTATGTGTGTATTAAATGTAAAAAATGAGACGGCAAGACTGGTTGAAAATTAATTGACTTTCCCTACCAGTGTTTACTTTAGAGTAGTAAGGCATTTTGGCTCAACTGCAGTCATGAAGATACAAAACTCTCATGGCAACTTTTTAAAAGGATTAAACACCAGCTAACACAGAGGTCTGAGAATACAAGCATGCACAGGGAAGTACAGTCGTGTGAGGGTGTTTTCAGTGGCTTCTCCCTGGACAGGCTTCTTGGCCATGCGTTATTGACCTCCTTGTGTCGTGATCTGTGCTCTTGGGGAGGTGAGAGGAGGGGGAGAAGAGGTGGCTGGTCATGGTGGGTCTTCGATGTACTGCAAAAATGGAGCATGCAGCTTCCTCCCCCACCTTGCCAGCCTGAAAGCAAGGTACTGGGTCAAGTTTCTCAGCCTTTCTGCCGTCTTCCCTGTGATGGCACAACTGTATCAGTATGTTTAATGAAACAATTATCTACAGTCATTTCTTCCAAAGAGTCCTTTGAAAAGTGGAAATTTATAATACTATAAAATACCACTGCTGTTTGCAGCTGTGAGCTATAGTAGATCAAACTATCAGTTTTCTACTGCAAGTCTTTAGTCCTGCTGCCAACAACGACCTTATATATGGCTATAAATCTTCCAGGAGTGTAATAAAAGTGAACTGCATTTCACTGTAATGGGGCATGTCTTACATGAAGACAGAGAGCATTAGGAATTCTGTGTGTAATAGTCAGCGCTTCCCAATATTCATGTCAAAACAGAGGATGTAGTGTTGTGGGCTGCAGAAGTCATTCAGACATGTTGCAGTTTTCAATCCCTGAGTACTCTGATTTTATCACAGCAGTGCTGCTCTAGTTCAGGAGTTTGTGGTATTCATTTTATAAAGCTTATTCTGAGGTGCTTGCAGCTCTTCTGCTCTGCGCATCAGAAGTCATTCTGGAGAAGGAAATTCCCTTAACTCAGTTGCTATTGCTTTATTTATTTATTTTCCTTTTTTAATTCTAGAAATACTTCAGCCAAAATGTAAGTCTGACTTTGAAAATTCTACCTCTTTTGCAAGTACTGGAGTCATAGCAATTTTATGAGGCACTGAGAGACCCAAAATGCAAATAGGTACCTAATGAGATTCACAAAAGAAGTTATATCCTACTGAAGTCAATTAGAAATGTAACTTGGTTGTTTCTCTAGCTTTAGGGCTTAAATGTCTTTAAAAAAATGGGTCTAATTCATTTGGGGACTTTTGAAAATTTTACCCACAGTTTCAGAACTGTTCAGCTGCTTCTGAATGTGAATGACTTAAAACTAAATGTAGTTAAAATACGACCAATGTGCGTGAGCTTTGTCTCTCTCATTTATGAATTAAAGGTAGAGCTGTCACTATTTGTAAGCCTAAACAACCCCAAATAATATTTATTGTTTTGTAAAGTTGTGAAAATGTTTAATAAAAGTACTCACTGGCTCTGATATTCATGGTTGGGCAACAGGATCCCATTATTAAATCCCGATCCACCATTCCTGCACCCCAGCTATTGTCATTTTGCAATGTCTTTTGGTCAAATTAAGTTCTCCGGTAAATGAGTACAATTCCCATGGAGAACTGCAGGTTGTTATTCCTGAGCAAAATTTGACATTTTACCTAGCTGTGTCTCACCTTCCACTCAGCCTGTGTGGCACTAAGAGGCTGACTGGGGAGGACAGCAGAGAAAACCTAGAGAGTAGAAGAGGAGCAGTCTTGAGAAGAGTCTTCAGCATGCTTTTTGTTACTGCTTTTGTCAGCCTGCTCTTATGAAGATGTTATGTATTAAGAATTTGCTTCAGTCACCTAGCTTTTTAACTCAAAAGATATTCTGTGTGTGCACATACATGTGAATACATAACTTGTCCTAGTGCTCACAGAGGAAAAAACTTAGAAAGTTGGATACTTAATTGTTATGATATAACACATGCAAACTTTTAGCAATACACATTGGGAACCAGAGTTCATAGACACTCCAAATGCTGGTCTGTACCTTGGAATTACACAGATCAGAGTGCCAGCTTCTTGGAGAGCACTGATATGTTATATTGCTCACAGAAATGCTCTGCAGCAGGAGAGATGCACTGAGAAACCCGGTTACATCTTACCCTGATTGAAAAACAGACAGCATTGCTGAGGAGCAACATTTAAGCTGTGGTTCAATTTTGTTTGCTCTGCTCCATGCAGTGAAGCTGGTGTCTCTCAGATGGTTGTTACATTTCCTGTTAAAATTGGTAAGAGTTTTATATAAGTTAATTCAGAGAAAGTTTGTCAGGTGAAAAAGGTATGACTGAATTGAAGCTGTTCCTCAGTCTCTGAAAAGACCCATCTTGCACACTGCAAATCTGTAATAGGTACACAAACTAGCATGGGTACCAAAAGGTGCGTTAGATGGTGTTCACAAAAGGTAGAGTCATCGAGGTGCTGTCCAGGCATCAACGAGTGTGTAGTGTAGACATGTCTCAAGAGACTGGCTTGCTTAAGTTTTCATAGTCTGGCTCACTGAAAGACATTAGGTTGCTTCTGGTTTAGACTATCTCTGTGGACTACAGAGATTACAGCCTTATGTGCGTAAGGCACACAGGAAGCATATGTTGCTTCTTGCGGTCTTCTTGTTTCTGGTGTTAATAATATAAGCAAGGAGTAAAGCTATATGCTAAGGTTTCCCTATTGAATCCTGTGACCCTAAATAGGGATGCCCAGTACTTAAGTAGATTTATTTTTTTTTTTAAACTGAAAGATATTCTGTCTGCTCCAAATACTTTCTAAACTAAAACCCCTAATAATTTGCAAATAAAACTGGGCTGTCCCAAGGACAGTGTAATTTTAATCATATGCAGGCTTGATTCTGATCCCACTGAGGGACCAGACTGGCCACTCTATTCAGAGCCAAGCCGAATTGGCTTCTGTCCTTAAAAACACAGCCACGTTCACTGCAGCATTGGAAAGAGTCTCTTGTGGGCAAAATGATTCAGGTTACAGTTGCTGAAGTTTATTGTGCTATTTGGCAACACTTGTCTACTTCTATTCATATCAGGTGTCAAAGTAGAAGAATTTATGCTGAGGAAAACCAAAATATATCACACAGCAATAAAATAGAAAAATCAGACAATAATTGGGTTTTTTTTTTCCATTTTTCAGAATATTGCAGCACTTTCATACTACTGCTGAAGATTACACCATCATTTTCACATCTGGATGCACAGCTGCACTTAAACTAGTAGCAGAAGCATTCCCTTGGATACCTGAAGGCACAAAGCAACCCAGCAGTCGATTTTGTTACCTAACTGACAGCCACACATCTGTGGTGGGTATGAGGGGGATAACTGCCTCAATGAATGTCTTGTCTGTTCCAATAAAACCAAAGGAAATCTTGTTACCAGAAAAGGACAGGTTACCAGCTGAAGAACAAAACTGCACAACACCTCATCTTTTCTCTTATCCAGCTCAGAGCAATTTTTCTGGTACCAAATATCCCCTTTCATGGATACAGGACATAAAATCTGGAAAACTCTGCCCCATCAAAATACCAGGGAAGTGGTTTGTTCTATTAGATGCAGCTTCCTATGTAAGCAGTTCTCCATTAGACTTGGGAGTTCACCAAGCTGACTTTATCCCCATTTCATTCTATAAAATCTTTGGATTCCCAACTGGTTTAGGAGCGTTATTGGTAAACAACCGGATTGCCCCCCTCTTGAGGAAAACCTATTTTGGAGGTGGAACTGCAGCTGCCTACCTCGCAGGAGAGGATTTTTATTTCCCAAGGAAATCTATAGCAGAAAGGTAAGGCTTTGTTTAACAAAACAGGGGGTTTTGCTGATACTGTTTGCATCACACAAATGTCTTGGGGTTGGTGCGTGCACTGGGCTGTGACACCTATGCTTCTTTATGCAGTTGGATACGTATTTCACATCTAACTCTCTTTTCTTCTTAGTATTCTTTTCTCCTGTCTAAAGAACATAATCTGAAATACCTACCTTCCTTCCCTGATCTAGTTTGTTACAACTGGTAAAAATATAAGGCTTCATTCAGTGACATGAAGGTCAGTCCATGCATTTTTTAATTTATATTTAAGGTACCTTTGTTTTTGAAGCTCTGTACCTGGAGCAGCCAGGCCAAGGTTGATCACACAGTATAACGACCTTCAGTGAAATTGAACAGTAAGGTCCATGTATTTCACTGGAAAGGTGGCATGCTTTACTCTCAAGAGAAGCTTTATCAGAATAATCCATGCAGTAAGATAAAATACCTAGGACAAATATTTGTAGCACTCTGATTCCATGACTGAGGTTCTGGAGAAGCTGTGAAGCTCTCCTACAGAAAATACAGGACACCTAAAGGAAGTCAAACATAGACACACAGGGAAATGCAGGGCAATGGATAAGCTTACCCAGTCCCTTAATGCATGGAAATGCCACTCTTAGTGATGCTTGGTCTCTCTGCCTCTCTCCCTCATGCCAGCAACAGCTTAGATAAATGCAGTAAAGGGTCTTCCTGTCTCACATCCAGTACATCTGCACAAAGGAAATGCTTGAGATAAGCTTTTAATATTAAATTATAGTCCTTGGGAGAGGCTAGAGATGAAAAGGGGAAATGATAAAAAAGCCATTCATGCCTTGCATTTATTTATGGATGTGTATTCAGTAGCACAATGTCCTGCATCTCCCATGATGTAAATGTCTGACCTTTCACTGTACATATAGCAATGCATAATGATGCTTCATGTGTGCGCACCTCTTCTAGGTGTGTACTCTGAGTGCTGCTGTGGGGTTTTGGTTCTGGACTGGTAAAAGCAGAGGCTGGCTGCATTAGCTGGGCTCTTTTGCCATACGAGGCCATGCACTATTTCTGAAACAGAAATTGGTACAGTGAATGTCCAGTTAATCTCTTAATTTAGAAATAAAAACAACAGGGAAACTTTGGCATTCTGACCTCTGTTTCTGGTTTTTCAAACCAAAAAGACTTTGAATTGCAGCACTCACTGTAAGTCAGGATCAAAGGGCATAAAAATCATGGAATCCTAGGGTGCTCCTGCGTCTCCTGCAAGCCAAGGAGAAAATCTGCTTTAGTTTGACCTGGGCAGGCTCTAATTTCTGAGTGGCTTTTCTAGAGGTAATTGACACATGACTCCTGAGATTGCATAGTGGATAAAAATATCTGAAATGCATTTTAGATCTCAATTCTGCTTTTATACTTTTTTTTTTAATTAAGCAGGGAAAGTTAATTGAGAACCTTGTGAGGACATCTATCTCTGGTATCTTTTTCAGGAGTTTTCAGAGGTTGACTAATTATAAGCCTTTCAGGTATATGAGGCTCCCACTGCTTTCAAGGGCTTTTTTTACTGGATCAGAAGGGCCTGCTTAAACCTTTTCCTACTACAGAGTTATAAACAAAGGAATTTGTCCAATTTGATTTCTCTCTCAGGCTGTGTACAGAGTGTCTAATCTTGGTATGAGGGAACCTAACTAAAGTAATCAAAACTGACAGCTGGATATCCAGGCATGTGATACTAGTTCCTGTTAGACACCAGTGTCACGCAGGCAGTCTGAGTCATTGTACATAGGTAAATATTTATATTTGTCCTCATCTAATCCTTTGGTTATTATTGAAAACCTAATATTTAAAAGCTCATGTTTAGAGCATTATTGATGCTTTCCGTAATCCCAAGTGAACTGTGGAGACTTAAAGTCCTACCTGGAGAGGCTTGAAGTTTTCAAAGATAGGTCAGGAACAAGGATAACCACTTCCTTGAAAAATAAAAACAGCAACACTGAAATTCTCAATGTCCTCCAAACTATATCATCCAAATTTGGGTGTTTTTTGGTTTGTTGGTTTTTTTAATCTTTCACCTGTTATGGGTTTTGCTTTGTTATGTTTTTAAAGCGTTTTCCTGATAATAAAATATAGAGATAGAGCGGTTAGAAACAGAACTACTACACGTCAAATGAAATGCCAGGCCACCATGGCCAAAGTTAATATGATTACCTTATCTGTGGGCCACATTTCCATTTCTTCGCTAGTGACTAGGGTCATTACTTCTCCTATAAACAGCAACTTTAGCCAGGTGTTATCCCTACCAAATTGCATTAAGGAGCCTCCATCCTTGGAGGTCTCCAAATCCAACTGGAGAAGGCCCTGAGCAACCTGCTCCAGCTGGATATGCTTTGGGCAGGAGGTTGGACTTGAGATCCCCAGGGGTCCTGTCCAGCCTCTGTGCTTCTGTGAGTGATTCTGCGCACCTCTGCTGAGCTCCATCTGCATTCTCTCTACAGGCATGGCTTTGTGATTTCAAAAGGTTGGCTTCTTAAAATTGTTTGGGTTTTTTTCTAAAAAGCTTGTTTACAGTGCTGGATTAACATTGGGATTGAATACACTGAAACGTCATTTCATGTGATAATGCATAAAGAAACTTGAACTTTGACAAATACTGCTGGAAAAGTGGATTAGAGCATGTGTATCTGAATACTGTTAGCAGAAGGTATTCCCCATCCATGCGTAAGCAAAGTGCAGTGTACTAAGGAAATGGCTTTTTCTAAGTCAAGGTGAAACTTAAGTGGAGATGTGTAATGGGAGGGTGTTTATTCATCTTTTCTTCCCAGGACTGTCAAAACGGTTACCTTTTGTCTCAATGGATACAGCTTTTGCTAGTGTTTCTTATACTTTATTTTGTTGTTCTTGCTATGTAAATTACTCTATCACAGTCTCTTTTACATTCCTTTAATACCTTTAAATCGCTTTCACCTTTTCCCATTTCATGGCAGTAGCCAGTCTTCCTATCTCAACTTTTAAAATCATGTTTATTGTATTTTCATCCTTGTATCAAACAGCCTGACAAATTATTATTATCATTCACATCTAGCCTCATTTCCCATGTTTTTTTCTGCACAGCATGAGATAATAAAATAATATGATTTTGTATAGCAAGAATTCAGTGATAAAATATTAATCATCTGCCCTATTTTTCTTTTGTATCTGGGAGCGCTGTTCAGAATCCAATCATCCTGGAATTTATGACTAAGGGAAAGGAAGCTGTTGCATTATCTGTAAATTGGATATCTGCATCTTAGTCTACCACTGTGAAATATCTAGTGCATTAGCTGTTATGTGGTTTTCATTTCCAAATGCATTTTCAAAAGCTTTGGAAATCCAGATGGCATGACTTTGTCCCTGATGAGTTTTAGTGGCTCTTGCCTCTGCTGCTTGAATGGTTTGACAGCCCCAAAGCAGCACAGTCTATGATGCAGTTTTGTAGTCTATGATGCATTGTACTTAACCAAAGCAGGTTTCTTTTTTCTTGATTCTTGATTCTATAGCTTTTTATTTTTGAGGTGATTCAGTGGTTGGTATATATGACCTGAAGATAAAAGGTTAGATGCCTTAAGTTCTGCAGGAAATGTCCTTAAGTGGGGTCCACCCACGTATGTACTATAGTAGAGAACTATCCTAGAGAACATTGGGACAACTCTGCGCATGTCTATGCAGGTATGTGTATAGCGACATGGTTTGGATCCTCAATTGCATTCTGAGGTTTTGCATGCTGAGGGGAGGGGAAGGAGTGGAAAATGGAGGCAGAAAGGTAGGGATGAGAGCTATCGCTAGGATCCCAAGAGCTGGAGCTGGAGAGAAAATCCTGAGGGTGGGTGGTGGACATGGAGCAGCTCGAGATTCACTTGGCAAAAAGCTGGTCTTCTGCTTGAAGTTGTCTCTTTAGCATTATTGCATGTTTCTGTCAGTATAGAAAGGAAGAATATAGTAACAGGTGCTGGTTTATTCCATAGAAACTCTTCATAGTGCTGAGAAATCACGTAAGGACTGGACCGTGTTTAGAAGAGCACAATACTTACACACATGTTCACCTTGTAGTCTAACGTACGCCCATTGACTCCACACTCAAGGGCTCTGTCCCTCTACCCATGATTGCTTTAATGTGGTAAGTGGGCTTAAATATCACTCTGTTGACTGGTACATTTTGTTCAAGCATTTTGTTATGCTGCTTCCACATTTTTGTGATGTTTCGAGATCTCCAAACAGGACCACTTATGGGGGAATTTCCAAATCTATAAAATTCCTGAACAAACGTCCTTTCAAACAGCAGTGATGACTTTCAGGTGAGATACTTGGGAAGTGACAGGGGACTTCACCTAATTTCTAATGGGTGTTTGCACCATGAGACTGCCTTCTGCACCTGACAGACCTATTGCACCCACTGACAGGGACTCATAAGCCTGAACAGGCAACCAGAGGGTGAGCAAGTCTCTTCCTTTCCCTCACCCCCCGTTGTCACCCCGTCCTGCAGAGATGAGAGGCCAGAGGCCATTGAGCACAACTGTGTAGGACTCTCACACAGCTGCTCTCCCTGTGTGAAAGGCAGGCAAAGTCCTTTCATTTAGCTGATAGGACTTAATTCTGACAAATTTTACAACTTTGTTTTGAAATAAGGGCTGTGAAAAATAAAAGAAAGGGGTTTTTTTTCTTTCTGTGTAACTATAAGAAGGTTCAAGTAACCTGCTACTCTTTCCCTTCTCTGCTAAAGTGTAGGTATCTGCTGGAAAACTTCATGCAGTCTGTCTTGTTACCTCTCAGGACATCCAAGGTGGCAGTTGACATTTGCTGTGTTTTTCTGCCAGCCATCAGTGTAGCCAGGCAACTTCTTCAGTATTTGATGCAAAGGAAAGTTTTGCTTAATTTTTTTTCTAACTCCCACCATTAAGGTGGGATTCATATGTCATTTTGCACTCTAATCCTCCAGACGTTTTTTTTTTTCAATAGTGAAGTTGTTTAATTGCCAGAAAACTCAACATAGAATAAACTGAAAATTATAAATCAGTGAGCCAAATGGAATCCTGTGGGGATCACTTTTGATCTGGATTCACCATGGGATTCACCTTAAATTGCTGAATCTGGGATAAACTGAAAGCAGCGCCTCTGATAAACACCTGTAGAGCACAATCAAACTCTTAAAAACATGTTTGTGAACTTGCATTAGTGGGCAGTCACCCAAAGAGAAGCAACAATGTAGGTAAAACTTTGGAGAGGCAATACAGTTGACAGTGATGGCTTCGTTTAGTCAGCCCCACCTCTATACATTTGTACAACTTTTGGATGTCCTTATTTATGTTCTCAGCCTCTTGCCTTGAAAGCCCCTATCGGTTTTGAAGACAGCCTTTTTGTTTGAGCAGCTGGTGTTGCATTTCTTTTTAGCTACACAGCTGGAGAAGATTGGTGGTTAGGGTCTTCCAGGCTATACAAAATCCTAGTTCAGCGCTTCCCGCAGAGGTTCAGACAGACACCTCCCGGAGCACAAAGTCAGCTGTAACTACCAGGCTTTTCCAGCAGAGATTTTGGAAAAAAAGGAATCACCTTCCTCTCTACTCCCGAAGTTCCTGCTCCCATGTTTTACAGAGTCCAGAGCCACAGAAGAAGGTGCTCTACTGAGTAAGCTCTTGACTATGTGCCAGGGAGAAGTAAGATTGGAGTTGTGTTTTCGTCCTCAGTGTTTCCTACTGCACAGTTGGGAAATCCCAATCTGAAGTGGGTCACATACGGGGCTTAGAGCTGTAAATGCTAGGAATGAGCCAAAAAGACAGGCATTGTACTGGTTAATGTCTAAATGTTTGGGTCTATTGCAGCATGCAGTTACAGTGTACCGATTCCCGAACTACTTTTAATCAGATCAGTTGACGTCCTCAATGCATTGTAGCCACAGTGCCACCAGACATCCATGCCAGGCAATTTACGTTGCCTCGGAGGAAGATACTACATTTAGGCACAGTGGAGTGTCTTTGTGCTAGGCTGCAATCTACAGTATGGAAATAAACACAGGGGAAAATGTTTTTTTCAGGCAGGGGAGGTAGTGGATCTTGCATGCTTTTTAGCAATGTTCAGCAAAATAAAATTAATAAAAAACATAAATGCAAAGAATTTTAAAATTTTAAACTGTACTGTGGATTCTCTTACTTGGAAGTAGGCTGAACTAAACTAAGCATGTTTCTTCTTTCATTGGCAAAGTCTCATTGAAAGCCAGTAGTAGTCATGTGCCTAATGTAGTCCCATGGCTAACGCACAAGAGGCTCATGTAAATCCCATAAAGCATCAGTCTGTGTTGTTAAGCACCTCCATCCCAGTATATGACTGGCACCAAATTATTGACTTATGAAATAAACCTTACAAATTGCTAGGGAGCTATGATGCATGCTTTTTTAAAGAAAATAAAGAAATTTGGAGCTCATTATAAACTGCATTTTTCTTAAAATGTAAAGTGTTTTGAGGTGATAACAAAAAAGAAAGGAATTCTGTTATATACCAGGACTTGATTTTGCCTTTGATTAAATACAGTAAAAATTCTGCCTGAGCCAGGATGTGTCTTTGCAGTCATTGTAGCTAGCTAGTTGTCCTGACATAGTTTTGCTCTAGGGAGTTCTTACACTCAAATTTAGAATCAAACCTTTTCCCTAAGTCTTCTGTGAGAGGCTTTGTGAATTTCTAGCACGAACTATTGGGATTTTACAGCATTTGTTTTCTGGTGATAAATTTATTGTACACTTTTTATTGTGCTTTGTAGATTTTACATTTGTGATTAACCTGTTTGATATATGAGGAAAAACAATGGTAACTTGTTTAGCATAAAAATCACATTTTTTTTCTTCACCATTTGTATTGTGTACTTGGAATATCTTGATATTAGCACGTAAAAGGGTGAGACTGGCTTTTTGACCCAGACAATATTTACAACATAGAAGTCCTGTTCAGATAATGTTAAGGGATTGATTTACTTCAAAGTGCAGGAATTAAAGCTTTTGCTCTCTCTTTTTACCTCAGGCAGTTCTTAGGAACAGGAATTGCTGTAAATACTCCATGGTATAGTATATAATTAGTATAATGCTCTTTGTTTGACTCCTGAAGTCTTAGAGACAAAAGCATGAGCTAAGGCAGACATACGGAAGAGCTGTAACTAGTATCAGGGGGTCAATTTAGATATTTAACATTATGTTAACCTAGTTTTTATGTGCTCTGAATCCTCTGGCATGTGTGTGTGTTTTAAATACTTCCACAGTGATGCTGAAATTGTTCCAAGCTGGCTACTGAAACTTTATTGGCTCCTCTGGAGTGAGTTTAATCTTGGTTTACAGAGTGCAGCTTGCAATGTACAGCAAGCTCCGAGCCCGGGCAGGGGCATGTGGTGCCCGTGGGCCTGGCCCTGCGTGGGGCACATCCCTATGCTTCTCCAGAACCACCCAAGAAGGGATGAATCCTTCTCACATCTTCCCTCCTTCCCCAGGAAAGCAATTACTGCTTTTTCTGACCTTTGGGGGTGGGGGGGGCTTCCCTGCTCCTTCCTTATGCTGTAGTACCTCTGCTGCCAAAGCAGGGGAAGAGTGGTAAGAAAGTCATCAGGGCAGGGAATGACCATGACAAGTGGCTTATTTTTTCCATTTGGGGATTTTTTTAAAGCATGAGATGATGTGAGTGGGAGAAAGGCATGAGCTAATAGAAATGAGAAAAAGTAGAATGGAGATTACAAAAACAGAGGAGAAGTTGAAACAACGTGTCTGTAAGGGTGGCAGCCCCCCAGCCCCAGGCATGGTGATGCCAGGTTGCTGCTGCAAGGGTGGCAGCTCTGCGTGGGGGGAGGTGGATCTGCTCCTGGAGCTGACTCACCCACACGAGGGGGGTTCCTCCAGGCAGGATGGGGGGGACAGCCTTGGGAAGAGGTTTTCTTCATGAACTGTTAGCAGCGGGCAGGGAAATTCTAGAAATATGGCTCAATGTCTCTATCTGCAAATGGATGGTGATGGCTTATCAGAAGCTGTCACAAGTTTTGGGTCAGAGCCATTCCCGTTGACATGTACCAAAGCTTCTCACCTGTTGTCTGCATGGATGCTGCCACAGTGGGCTCCAAAGCAGCTGTTGGAATCGGTGGTTTCCACAGGTCTCTCTGTTTTGGGGAGTAAATGAGTACGAACTGCAGGATACGACTGTGCACGGCTGCCGTACTGCCCAGGCCTTCTACCGGCTGGGTGGACGTTGCACCACAGATCAAGACTCTTGGGTCCCCATGTGGAGTCAGGGCTCGCAGGCTTGCCTGCTCACAGCTGTGAATTTCCCGTGTCCAGATGAGAGCTGAACCCCTTATGGCCCTCTGTTGCCAGGTAAAGCAAAGGAGCTGGGGCCGTGAACCCCACATCAGTCCATTAGCTAGGGCTGATGGTGAGCCGGTGCCTTTGCAAGTGCAGCTCCATGGCAGTCCGTAGATGCCTCTCCAGAGACACACACGCTGGGAGCAAGGTTGTCTAGCTGGCTGCACCAACCCTGTATTTTGAACCACCTTAGTTTCAACAGTTTTATCGTTTTCCCATTGAAATTGTTGCATCATAAAACCCCATCCAGCTCTGCTGTGTGGCTTCCTGCCCGGGGCTGAGTTTTGCACAGAACTGGCGTATTTGTGCTGGGTAAATCCAGGACTGTTTTGGATGCGTAGAGGAGAAGGTGTGAGGGGAGGAGAGCGGGCATCACCCACCCAGGCCTCTCTGCAGGAACGGTGACAGGGAACAACTTTTAGATTTAGGGGAGTGCATTGAGTTGGATTTTAAACAGAGTAATGCAGAGCAATGAAAGCAGGGGGGAGGGGAATGTTGATGTCTGTTCTCCAATTCAGAAAAGGACTGAAGCATATGTATTTAAGTCAATCTCCAGTTCAGAAACTTCTCTGAGCATTAACAAGGACTTCAGCTTGTACTTCAAGTAGAATAGTTTTATGCTAATTGCAGTGCTGTATTTCTGTGTGAATCCTTTTGGAAGCAAAACTCTTAGGAAATATTTTGGGTTATTCTTTTGGTGGGCAGGGGGCAGACGGAGGCATGGTGGAGTGCCTGGCAATTAAAATTACTGTCTGAATGCAATCCAAATTTAGTTCTTTGAAAATGGGATGGGGCTAGGTCGTTTCCTTTAACATTTTGTCCTTAATGCAAATAATCATTATACAATGAAAAAATGTACTCCTCTAATAGAAACTGATACTAAGGTTATGTCAGGAAATGCCTGACCACAAATGATGAAGCATCTCCTCTTCTATAACATACTAATGCACTATAGTGTCATGAGTTGATATTAACCATTCTTGCTTACTGTTATTTGCCCTTTTCAGGAAGAAGGTGCTAAAAATCAGTAGGTTTCAGCCTGCTGTGCATGGATCCCTCGAGATCCATGAACTCACCATAAAGGCTCCACAGGAGACCGAGACACCTTCGTATATCATGTGGCAACCATATATGTGGTATTTCAAAAGAGATCTTCACCTTCACTGGATTTTTTTCTAGTCCAGTGACTTCCTTCCACTCAGAATCATGCTTCTAAAATCTGTTTTGAAAGGTATTCTTCGTCAGACTTATTCTTGTCAGTATCATCAGAGACAAGTCTTACCATCTAAGAGAAGGATATATTTTTGCAGTCTAAATAAAGTCAGAATACAAGAGAGCAAGCTGAAATGCCCATAGAGGTTTGTCTGTTAATAGCAGAAGACTCACAAAACCATCTTAAATTTAATGGCTTGGATTATGTGACTTCTTATGTGATACCCATATTACTTTCCATTTTACTTATAGCTAAGCTACAGAGAGCTACTTTTTAAAAAAGTTTAGTGGTCACTGGCTTCCTAGTGGGGAAAAAGAGATACATAGAAACAGAGTAGTTTAAATGTTTAGATGATACCAGTCAGGCTAGTATTTGAAGATTACAAGTACAAGCATGGGGTTTGGTTTTTTTTTTTCATGTTCTTACTAGTCAAATATATGCAAGAGTGCATCTGGCAGTTGTGCTCTTGGGAACTCGTGAAAGAAACATCTACAGGCTTCTCAGACAGATTTAATTCAGAAGAAAAAGGAAAATATTGATGCTCTTGAGAAAAAAAAAGTTTTACAGTCTTTCTTGACTTTCACATATAAGCAACGGTTTCCAAAACAGGAAATACTCAGATTTGATTAAACACTTGGCAGTCACATTTCAGTCTGTTCATGTTCAATTAAAAAATACAGAGAAATTGTCTAGCATTATTATAATCTACTTTTTCCATATCTAGGCATTTATATTATGAAATAACACCTGCTATGGCTTAATAACTGTGTCAAATGATTGTTAATAGCTTTATTTTCAGTGAATTTTATGATAAAAAGTTTTAGAGTTGCAGGAGGGAAAGTACTTATGCTGAAAGTATTGTATGCCCTATTTCATACTTTATGGCAGACATTTTGCAGTTATGTTTTCAGGTAGTACTCTTAAGTGGCCCTTTTTTTTTTTTTTTATTACTGCTGATGCCAACAATTTGTAAGTTCAGCATATAGATTGCATGGATATCCTTTATAACATCCACTGCTAGAAAATGGTTAGTATGAATCTAACTCTTCTTATTACTCAGTTTGGCCTAAACTAGAAGTGTCTTGGTTGATCTTAAGTTAGCTACACTAATATATGACCAGTTTAAGTGAGAAAAATGGCATGCTGCTTTTGTCAGTGACAGATTTAGCATGGTTCATCCTCTTGGGCAAAACAATAAATTAATGCTAAGTAACAGTAACCCAGTTAACCCTTACTACAAAAGCAAAATTTTTTTTTTTTTTAAGTTTTTATGCTGTCAGTATACAAATGAAGGCAGCTGCTTTGAAGTCCTCATCAGTATTAAAGAAGGATGTTGTTCATGTCAGATTATGTTTAGGTCTTGTTTGTTGTCTATATACATTTTTCCTGATTTTTGTCATGATGGGTTAGTTTAGAAGGACTGTATCAAATTAAAGAGCCAGACTCATTGTTAGCCTTGTATTTTCTGACTTTGTCTTGAGAAAGATAAAAGATAAAATAAACCTTGCATGAGCTTTTATCAAATTAAACAAAGCCTGTATATGCATATAAATATAATCCTTCACTGTGGAATACCAGTATGTGGACAGCAAGTTATCTCTAATCATCTTTTACTGATAATAATTTGTAACATTTTTTCTAGTGTCATCTTGACTACTTGGTTCTAGTATAGTTCAAATCACATCTCTGTGTGACAGAAATCTTTCAAAATAAGGTTTTACACATCAGATGTTTACGCACAAGACTGTTTTTTCTTTTAAAGAAATAGATTTCATGCTGATTTGACTGCCAGCATAATTTAGAAAGCACCAGTAATGCAGTGAGACATTAGCATTTTGGGTCCAATGGTCTGAATATTAGAGCTTGATTTGTATAAGAAAATAAGGATGCCGTATTGTTGTTTTGTTGAGCATCACAAATTTAGCTGTGACTCTGTCTCTTTTGGATATTGCACAACTGAGTAGGAATCAGTCCCCTCATATTTAGCCATTCACTGTTATAAGAACCACCTTTTAGAAGCACAGGAGCAGGCAATTCCACCGTGTCATATGTCAAGCAAGTAGGGCAGAAGACCTGCTTGGCTGAACAGGGAACTCCTTGTGGAGCTCAAGGGGAAAAAGAAATTGTATGATCTCTGGAAGCGAGGTCAGGCTTCGCAGGAAGATTTCAGATCTGTGGTTTGTATATGCAGGGAGAAGACATGAAAGGCCAAAGCTCAATTAGAGTTGAAACTACCTACAGTTGTTTCAGATAACAAGAAGGGCTTTTTTAAGTATGTTAATAGCAAGAGGAGGTCTAAAGAAAACATTGGACCGGTACTTGTTGAAGGTACTCATCTGACTAATAGGGATGAGGAGAAAGCAGAGGCATTCAATGAGCTTTTTGCCTCAGTCTTTAGTAATACTGATAGACCTTGGGCAGCCCAGTCCCCTGAGTTGGAGGACCACGGGGGTGGGAACAGTGACTTTCCATTTGTGGACACAGAAATTGTAAGGGACCAGCTGTATCAGCTGAATGTTCCTAAGTCCATGGGGCCTGATGGGATTCATCCCAGGGTACTGAAGGAGCTAGAGGATGTTAAGGCAGGACCCCTCTCAATCATCTACCAAAGGTCTTGGGAGTCTGGGGAGGCCGCTGCTGACTGGAAGCTGGCCAATGTTATTCCAATCTACAAAAAGGACATGAAGGAAGACCCAGGGACAGACCTGTAAGTTTACCCTCAGTTCCTGGAAAAATTATGGAGAAGATTATTCTGGGTACCTTTAAAGGCATTTAAAGAATAATGCAACATCAGGCACGGTCAACACAGGTTCACAAAGGGAAAGTCCTGTTTAATTTGATATCCTTCTATGATAAGATCACCCACTTAGTGGATGAAGGAAAGGCGGTGGATGTAGCTTTTCCGGATTTTAATAAGGCTTTTGATACTGTCCCTCACAACAACCTTCTGCACATATCGTCCAGCTGTGGGATAAGCGAATTCACAGTGCACTGGGTGAAGAACTGGCTGAAGGACAGGTCTCAAAAGGTTGTGGTGAATGGGGCTACATCTGGCTAGCGACAGGTTACCAGTGGTGTTCCTCAGGGTTCAACTCTAGGGCCAGTTCTGTTCAATGTATTTATTGATGATGGTCTGGATTCAGGAGTTGAATGCACCATTAGCAAGTTTGCTAATAATACCAAACTGGGAGGTGCTGTTGTCTTTCTTGAGGGACAAGATGCCTTGCAGAGGGATCTAGATAGATTGCAGCATTGGACAATGATTAATGGGATGAAATTTAACAAGCTGAAATGCTGGATTCTGCAGCTAGGACAGAGTAACGCTGGGCACAAGTATAAACTCGCAGAGGAGTGGAGTGGCTGGAGAGCAGCCCTGCAGAAAAGGATCTGGGGGTGCTGGCCGACAGCAGGCTCCATATGAGTCAGCAGTGTGCCCTGGCAGCCAGGAGGGCAAACTGCATAAACCACAGCATAACCAGCTGGTCAAAAGAGGTGATGATCCCACTGTATTCAGCGTTGGTGCAGCCTCACGTTGAGTACTGTGTGCAATTCTGGGCCCCACAATTTAAGAAGGATGTGGAAGTCCTTGAATGCGTCCAGAGGAGGGCAACAAAGCTGGTGAAAGGACTGGAAGGAGTGTTCTGTGAGGAGTGGATGAGGACTTTGGGCTTGTCTAGTTTGGAGAAAAGGGGATGTGCAGAGGGAGGTGCTGAGCTATTCTCCCTGGGATCCNAGGTGCTGAGCTATTCTCCCGGGGATCCAGTGACGGGATGCATGGGAATGGTTCAAAGCTGCACCAGGGGAGATTTGGACCGGACATTAGGAAGCATTTCTTTACCAAGAGGGTTGCCAAACACTGAAACAGGCTTCCTAGAGAGGTGGTCAATGCCCCAAGCCTGTTGGTGTTTAAGAGGCATTTGGACAATGCCCTTAATAACTTTCTTTAACTTATGGTCAGCCCTGAAGTGGTCAGGCAGTAGGACTAGATGATTGTTGTAGGACCCTTCCAACTGAAATATTCTGGCTTTTCTTCTCTCTTCTCTTCTCTTCTCTTCTCTTCTCTTCTCTTCTCTTCTCTTCTCTTCTCTTCTCT
>VYZV01003276.1:9395-66758 GCA_013401275.1 Pandion haliaetus | reverse complement strand
CCCTTCCCTTCCCTTCTCTTTCTGGATTTGCGTTAGTATAGCTCGATCAGGTGGACATCCTAAAAATCACCTTGCTTTCCATGAAGTATAAATGCTCCTCTCATTACCTGGATGTTTCTGGAAGTAGATGTCATATACAAAATTTGTCTTTTGAAATTTGCGGTTTTATTCATGATCAGATATTTGCTTACAGTTACTTTAATACATATTCATCTTAAAACTGTTCTTCCTATATGGAAAATCTTACTCTGCAGAGTCACATTGAATAGTGGTATAGGAATGTTGCTTAGCTGAGATTCCTACCCTTAATGTAATTAATTATATATCAGATTTTTTGGATGCACTTTTTAGTTTCTGCATTATATACTGAAAACACATAGACATCTTTTTGAGGTATTAAATATTCCACAAATAACGTCATGTTTCACTTCTTTTTTAAAAGTTATTTTCTGAAGTTGCCACAATCTTTACTGACATCTTGATCTTTCTGAAAAGTATTATTAAAGTAATTTGTGGAAATTTTGACTGCTGTTTCACTGAAATGCAGATATTTCATGGGAAAGCATCACTTTAGGTGACTTCTTAAAGTAAAAGGCAGACATCTTTCAGTGAAAATGGAATATTTTGTTGAAACTTCATAATTCTCCTTTGATTTAAATGTAACTTGTATTTTGTGTAAGTTTTGATATTTAGTCATATTTTCATGGTTAGCATAAAAATGTTCAATATTTACTAATCATTTCATACTGAAGCTGCTGTAGTGTTTGCAAGGTCAAAGTATTTTTTTCATTTTCCTGTCACCATAACTTTCAAGATTCCAAATATTTTTTTTTGTACTTACTTTATTATGGCCCTTTGCTAGCACAACACATGTAGCCCCAGAGAGGTTGCACTCTGTTGTGCTAAAAGCCTAGGGAGAGCATTCACAGGCTTTCAAAAACGTGATGCAGTAAATGAGAATAGCATAAGCTCTTTGGGAGGAGAGTGACAGAACTGCTGTGTAGTGGCCTGTTGGCCCAAGTCATCTCCTGTTGGAGTCAACAGGAGACCTTTGATTACGTTCCCTATGCCAAATTTAATCCCTTTCAATAATTTAAATTGATTTTCAAAATACACAAATTCTCATTGATTCTCCAGCTAGACATTTCTGGGATTTTCCTAGGCAGACTGCTAGAGAATTGGGGATGAGCAGGAAAACCACCTCTCTAATTGTTCATAAGAGTTACACTTTTGGCATTTAATGAATGTGGTGATTAAATTAGATCAACAAAAAGAAGCAGGACCATGCACTTTAGCTGACGTTTTCTAAAGAATTTGGAATTTTATATATGTGAATATGTATCAGGACACACTTAATGAAGAAACCATAGTTGATTTACCAGTAGACAGGTAACTATGGAAATATTCCTCCCTGCAAGCTTTGGCTATGTGTAAGTATACATTTTAGATGTAACAACTTCATGCAGCAGTAACTCTTTCTGTTCTCTTACCAAGTGGTGGGTTTACAATGAGTTTTACACGCAGAGATGCAAGGTGCAATTTTAAATTTTAGTGAGGACCAAATGCTGTGGTGTGGCTAACCAGAACTTGATAAAGGACTTGGCATGCAAAATGTTTTAAATAATAGGATATAATGAAGCCAACTATATCTCAATAACATGATTGCATTTCCAAGAAGGGTAAGCACCTTCATAATTTTCTTCTTTGTATTCTTTAAACTGTCTTGTTGCTTATGTAAGTTCACAACAGAGCACAGGTAAACATTATTAATGGAAGTGATGAAAAACTTTAATCCCAGCCAAGAAGACACCTGAATGTGTTCAGTTACTATACCAAATATGAGTCAAACTGTGCTATGCTTCTCTCACTAGAGGAGAATGGTCTCCTAAGTTGTTAGTGTGCCAGTTTGTAGCAGACATCCTAAACATTTTCTGTAAATCCTTCTATTATGGAATAAAGTATACAAAGATGAATGTCCACAGTATTAACACACCTGCAGTCTTCATTTATATGAAATATGTATAGGAAAGTAGATATATTCATTTTGTGTTCCCTAAAAATTTCTCTAATACCTGCATGCTATTAACATTGTCACCAAATCCTTAATGCAGTAATATGCACACCTTAGTGGATGTGCTACCTTTTAAGATCAACTATATGAATTTTTCAGAAATACAGATTATTTGATGAATCAAATTTACAGTATATCTATGGTTAAAGTATAGCAAATATGGATTTTATTTCAGTTATCCATGTGCAAGAAAATGTAAATTAACACATACTTCTTCCATGCAGGGTGCACTGAATAAATTCTCATTTAATCTCCCTTTCTGTCTGATGAACACAAATGCTTGGCAATCAGAACTGTGAGTCAAAGATAAAGGAAGATTTCTTATCCTAGCCTGGTTTATTTAAATTATGAGCTAAAGGGGGGAATGTGAATCTTGAAGAGATCATTTTGTAGTTAATGAAGCAGTTATAAAAGCCAACGAGATCTACCTTCAGCTATTTAAATGGCTGCAGGAATGTTAAAAATTTATATGATCGTAAGAATTCTCAGCAGAACATCTTATTTAAGTAAACTTCTCTTATCTCTGCTGCTTTCCCAAGTTAAAGATTAATAATCCATTAATTTAAGATTTCGGAAACTTTTTTTCCTCAGGTACACAAAGAATTTAACAAGGAAAGCCCAACCATCATTAAATACTTTGTGGGGTTCATTCAGATACTTTTAAATCTATAGTGGTATATTGAAAAGGTGTGAAAATACTTGACAAGTATGGCAAATCTGCTCTTGTATGGGTGTCCTGAAGGGGCTGGAGGAAGAGTAGTATTCGCTCATTGTATTTATGTCCACAAATTGCACTGTCAACACATTTTCAGGTGCAACTGACATGTATGAAAACGAAAACTGTATACACACAAATAAGAAAGAGAGTGTGCCACTAGTGAGTTTTTTCATGGAATTACTGACCAGACAATATGTAAGCCATGGGGCTGGACACAGCACATTGCATGACAAATATTTTTTCCTTCAACTTAAACCAAGAACTCTTTCTTCCTCTGAGCCTACTGGAGATCAAAGCCAGTAGCCAATATCCAGAGTAACACAGCTGTGGGACCCCGTGTCTTCTGACAGGTTAATTTTTCGATTCCTCATGGTCCTGTGTGTAAGCCCTATCTTGCATCCATTGCCTTTGAATTCTGGCTGGACAAACAGCGTCTCAGGCAGTGACCTGGCAAACAGACTGATCAGTGTGCACCATCAAAGGGTGAGCGATAGCTATGGTACTGTATTCCTAACTAATTCTAATTTCGCTGGCCGATTTGCCCTGTGTTGCTGTCAGCATGTCTATAGACTTCACTGTACAGAAAGTAAAAATAGAAGCCATGTCTCCTCCTCACCTTTTCTCTGTGCTGTGCTGAGGTGCATATTGGTTACAGCTACAGATTAAAGTTTAGAAAATGTTGGAAGAACTTGATGTTACAGAAAACTCGGTAAACTTGTAATGGCTTGACTGTTTTAGGGCTCCTCGTGATTCAAAAAGTCTTTGAGTGATGCTGTCCTCAGAATAAATAATGTGGATCTCAACTCTTTCTGTAATAATAGCTGATTAATCACTTAATTTCAAACCGATAACTTTCCAGGTATACACTGCTTTTTTGAAGTGTTAATATGACATTATTTACACTGTTCTTGTGCCCATTCAGTTTCCACTGAAAACCTAAATACATGACAAATTCTCTAATCCAGAGGGTTTTTTTAGGGAAGAGGCCAAAACCCAAATATTGAACCCAGCTGTTTTCATTTTGCAAGCAGAGGAGGAGCAGGTTTTAAGCCTGCTTCTGTGGTCCAGGCTGTAACAAGAAGCGTTCAGCCAAATTCTTCTTGCCCCTGAGACTCTGACGACATGGGAGTTGTTGTAGTCACAGTAGTCTAAAATGCAAGTAAGGCAAGGCTCCTAAATTGCAGTAACCTAATTTATTGGACCAACAGCTGTAGGTGGGAAATCTGTTTACCTCTCTTTATAAAACTTGCCTTTCAAGGTTTAGACACCATTAAATCAAGCAACGTTTGCTGGTGCTCCACTGAAAATAAATAGACATCCAGACACTGTCTTCTGCTTCTTGCCCATTTCTCCTTAAGCCAAAACCAGAATTCCAACAAAGTTTAATTTCTAGGGAATAGCCTTATTGTAGGGATTCAGTTTGGTTCTTAAATTTAAAACAAAGTGCAGTATAACTTCATTCATACTGGAACATATAGTTATCAATTGGAACAGAGACTTTCTGGCTTCGTATACCACAGTGATTTGACATCCCATGGTGATATCAATAATTGCTATATGCATTACAGATCTGCAGGAAACAGAGAACGCAGTGACAGTACCATTTGTCTAATTTCCATAGGGGAAAATAACTTTGGCATCTCTTTCAGTTTGCAGAAAAAAAAGAAAAAAAGACTTTTTTGACAGTCTTTGCATGACATTAAGCTAAACTGCACAGGAAAAGTGAGATAATCTCCTTTATAACACACCTTTGAATAAACCCTAATCCTAAAAGGAAGAAAAAAATACATTTAGCAGTATCATTTTACAACTATGGGGTTTTTTTTATTTCAATATACCTAGTGTAAGTAAACACTGTTTAGGTTAGTGATTGATTTTTAGACAGCATCTTACACTCAAAGACGAACTTGATTCTGCAACCTCAGGCAACTAAAATTCAGTGAGGCATGGAGTCTGCTGTGTTTTCTCTATTTGTTTAATAATGTACATATCTGGACAGCCCCAATTAGGTTTGGAAGTTCAGCTCCCTGCTGAGTCTTCTTGAAGTCTCTGGGCAGATCCGAGAAGGCAGCGTTACCTTGTACTATTTCCAACCTTGTGTCTTAATTTTTTTATTTCAATTACTTCCCTGATTGCAGGGAAAATACAGTCAACAGAGTGATAAAACCTTGAATCCTTCTCATCCTGGCAATTTGATTACCATTTAAAATGAGAATTTCTTTATGACTGAAAAGTTCAAAGTTTGTCTTTTCCCTTTTAGCATTGCCTTATAGCAGCATCCGAAGAGAGTAAGACCTTCTTGGCATATATGAGGTGCATCAGTAATAATCCTGTTTGCAGAAACCCTGCGTTGGTAGAAAATGTTGACATTCAGACTAAATACTAGTGACAGTTTTGCAGGCTTTTTTTATAAATTACATTTTTATGATCCTCCTTGTAAGATTATCCCAACGAAATGTTGACTCATTATTCTGTTTTCACTGCATTGTTTTTCTGGTTTTGTTTCGCAATCCCCTGATTATACTTGACTCTTAAGAAAAGCTTCAGAGAATGCCCTGTATTTGCAGTGTGAATTACGATTGTGCCAGTGTGCATAACAATTACATTATAAATATTTCCTCAGCCATTTGATAAAGACTCAAATTAAGAAAAATAATTACCAGTACAATTACAATTACATATAATTACGCTATATTCAATTTAGTTTATCTCTAACCTCCTCTTGCCATAATGTGTTTGTTGTCAAAGAATGAGATTTTAGCTGACTGCGTTGGAAGTAAACATGGATTTTTCTGTCCTTTACGACATATTTTGCTTAAATGAAGGGTTTCATCAGCATGTTTTCTCACTGGAAAATAATGCAATTTAGCTGGTTCGACTTCAAAGCAGCCTCCTAGAGTAAGACTTTTTTTCTTATGTGGACTTTATCTTCCATTAGGGTACAGAGACCGTTTGCTCCTAACAATGCTACTTCCTTAAATATAAATGATTTATACCTGGGCAAGCATAGTTAATTTGTACTTCTACAGTAAGAGAGATGTATGGCCTCTGGATTGACTAAACACAGCAGATGCTTTTCCAGGGAAGGACAAAGTCTTCCAGAACATTGCGGACCCAGTGTCTCCGAGAGGGAGCAGTGCAAACACTTGGCGCTTATTTACACAATTATTAGCCATGGGCTAATCAGTGTGTGTCAAAACACCTCAGGAGGTAGAACAGCTAAGATGTGCTAGCTTTCGTTTGCTTAGAGCAAGTATGTCTCTGTGTGTACCTGCTGTTCCCAAGAACTGCACCTACACTGTCTTGTTTTGGAAGGATTCATCAGCCCTTTATAAAAAGAAAAAGAGAACAAGTGATCTAGAAAAGAAAGGACTCTTTATTTTGCATCTTACAAATTAAGAAATGCTCTGTGGTGCTCCATTGCTTCTTACTCTGACTGAAAGTACTCAACTGATATTTACAAGATCGTGTTATCTGGTCACATGCCTCTCAAAAGGTACACCGTTTTGCAGACAGGAGAGGCTACGTACAGCATAGTCTGTATGATGGTATTGTTGTTTATAATGGATTTTATTTGGTATCTTCTTTATGTTGCCTTCAAATAGTCCCTTGATACTTTAAAGCAATCCTTGCATGTTAAAGTCATATTATTTTTGCTTTTCAGAGACTCTGAGACTAAATACTTTGTCTTTCTCTACTCGCTTTAGGGAATTCTTGTCCTATTCCAGATGAAATCCTGGTTTTAGACAGTCTCTCTGTGCGGCTTTGTGTCTTAGGTGTACATAATACTGATTACTTGCTGTTTGTTATTTAGTATGCAATCTGACAGTGTACTTTGACTCCACAAAGTGGTAATAGCCTATGATTAAAGGAAATTCTTAGGATTTGAGAGATCTGGATCATCTTTCAAGTTCCATAAAATTTTTATTTGTTTGAATTTAGGATAAGTATCTTTGCTGTTTAGCACAGTTTTTGAAAATGGCTGCAGATTTTATTTCCCCAGCCTGTGTTAAACTCTGAAACCCAACATTGACGTTAGTTGGCAGAACAGTAGCTATTCCCAGCACCTGAAAACAGAAGCCATAATATCTCAAAATGGGAACCACAGCTATTTTCTTTTTAAGCTCCAGTTCACCTTCATAAAGTAGGAGAGCAATATTTATCTTCCGTATGTGGGCACTGCAAAAAGGTCAGTCAGAGCTGCACTAAGATTTGGTTTTAAATAGTGACTGAGGAAAACTTGCAAATGGAGATGATAAACTTACAGTTGCATTTTGCATTTAGGTTAATGTACATTGCTTATATTTCGTTATTATCTCTTTATGGGAATGTCCATGGTAAGACTCAAGATATTAATTTATAACCTGTTAACTGTAGTTAGTAGCATTGAGCTGACCTACTGTGCAGAGTGGTGCAAGGTAGCTGGCTGAGTTGAATGGTTGAACGTGTTCCTGAGCAGGTGCTTGTGAGTAACTGTTTGGAAAGCATCCAATTTACTCTAATCAGGATAAACATTGAGGATGTATATCTCACAGATATATAGGAAAGAAATCTGAAATTACTCAAGTCTCGTTCTCCACATCAATGGATGGTTTGCAGGGATTTAGCTTGGTCGTAAACTGAACCAAGTGCCACATATCTGCCTGAAAGCAGGGAAGGAAGTCAAGATGACTCCCTTAACATTAATGAAAACCTTAATTTATTTTTTTTTTAATTACAAATAGCAGCTTCAATCTTTTTGAGGAAAAAGTGCAAGCAAACGCAACATAGCAGGTGGCACCTATTGAGACCAAGGGAAAGTGCAAGATCTAAAGGACAAAGAACTTGCACATAGGCACCAGTACTCCATAAGGACGTCCCGTGATGGGAGCATGCAGTGTGTGTGTCCCTGCCAGTCTCTCCAGAAAACCCCTCAGGCACTAGCTCCCTCTGCGGACACAGGTGCTATAAGCAGAAGTAATCAGCATGGTGCTCTTTCTCAGCCTACCTGCACAAACACTCTACTTGGTGACATCTACCTGCCAGCGTGGGGAGAAGGTGAGGGAGAAAGTCACAAATTCTGATTACAGTCCTTGATAAATTTGCCCATAGCGCTTGCTGCTGCTAGCAGGGTTGTCATTAGAACAATTCAAAAGCTCTGGGGCTTACCTTTAAATTAGTTGCGAGACTTGCCAGGCCTGGGGCCAAGTGCTCCTTGAGAGTCAAATTTTACCAGGATCTCTCTGGCTGATCAATACCCATCTCTATGGATAAACAATATTGTCTTCAGTCCATTCCATCATTTGCATTTGTTCTTATGGTGACAGAAGGTGGTAAAAATGCTGATTCTTTTTGCATAGCTTAAAATTTTCCAAGCTTTTTGTGATGATGGATGTGCCAATATCAGATGTTGTACCTCTCGAAAATCTTCTACTTACCTCACTAATGTATTCTGGTTTTCTCAAAGGAGCCCTTGAAATGGCTCCAGTGAGTTTGAACACCAGAATTTTAATAGATGGTATGATAGCTAATTGAACAAAAACATTAGTCAAGTTCTTTAAACATGGTATCTGCAGAACTGAATTCCAGTAATAAATGTAGCTTTAAAAACTTCAGTAAGTGCAAAACTGCATTAGGCAAAATGTTCTTGACAGTGTATTATCAGGTATATCCCTTCTCCAAAAAATGTACAATATTAGACACAAAATACCCTAAAAAGGGCTACTTTGCTAGACACTCTAAAATCTAGAGAATATGTTTTTTATGAAAACACAGATGATCAGTTATTTTAATAGGTTACAACTGAAAAGGAATTGCAGATTTGTTTTTTTGCAGTTCAGACACAGCAACAAGATGTTAGTAGTATTTATTTATAGGTTTATACTAAAGTAATGTTGGTTTAAAATTGTTTCTACAAGAATGGCAGGACTTGATGAAAGATTACGTGTATTTTATGTCTCAGTTGAGCTATAAGCACTTTTAGTATTCGGTTTGTTTTCAGAATAATTTGTGGAGAACTTTACTTTTTAATCAGAGGCTAGAGTCATGTCCCTGAAGTATATTTCAGTTTAGGAGAATGGAATTACAACACATTAATAAATTGTACATGCCATGTCATATGTGCACAGAATGCTATGGCACAGTGAGAAATTACAGCAAAATAAACAAATTCCGTTGTGAAGTTTGAACTTTAAATATGAGTCTTCAGCATGTCACAACGTGAAAACAATATCCCAAAATGAACTGATTTTCTATGTACTTGGACAATTTCTCTTAAACTAGACCATGCATCCAGACTTACTCTGAGCATTAAAACTTTCATTTTAACCACGCAACTAGGAAAATAATGAATATATTCTTGGTTGTTTCCCTCCATGCCTGATATTTTCCTGGTAAAGACATGTAGCAGTTATCTTCGTTTAGTCGTCACGAGCAACACATGTAAAACTATTGCTTTCCTTTCAGATCTGAGGTCACTGAGAGCAGCTCTGTGCTGTGCTGGGACACAGCTCCTCAGGGTAAACTTGTACATTCATTGCAGCAGAAGGCCTAAGGCCAGAGACAGGATTCACAAGCATACAAGTGAATACGCAACGAGGACCCCCCAAGAGTAGAAAATTCTTTAGGACTACGTCTGAGGTGAAAACAAAATTAATTTAGTGGCTACAAAGAGGAAAAAAAAAAAAAAAACAAACTGGGACGCTAAGACTTATCTTAAAATACCCTGAGCTGTCTGTCTATGGCATCCAAAGTTATTACTTTTTTTTTTCCTCCAGGATCTTAAGTTTCAATCTTTTCTGTGTATGTACACATTGAAAAGGAAGATATCTCTTCAGAAATGTTATCACAAAGAACAAAGACTGGTTTTTTTCCTCATATAGTTAAGCTGCCCTATTAATGTCAATTTTTAATTTTATCCTTTGGATTTCTCATTAGCTTTACAACATGTCTAGATTATTTAATTATTATATTTCAGCTTGTAGATGACATAAGATTTAAGAGCTTTTGCTGGGCTCTAGCAACTTGTCGCTACATTTTGCCTGAAGCTGCTTTTGTATAAAATAATCTTCCCATAGTTAACATTCAGGATACTCTGCAGAGCATCTTAAGAAGACTTAAATGCTAAATAACTGTCACATAGCAAGTCTTAGTATTATTGCACTAAATTACATTGCAAGCAGTGTGATAAACAACATCATAATACTTTGACACATTCATCATTAATTATAACTGAAATCTAATCTCAACTGGGTTTTTTTCAGTAATTATATCCAGTAAAGCAAACATTAACATATATGGGGAAGGGAGGGTGGAGGAAAGAAGTCCTCCAAAAGCATAGCTCATATATCAAAATGCTGAATGGCCTGACAAGTCTTATCAGTTTTTTTATGGGGTTTTCTACATATATTGAGATTAAAATATCTGAAATATATTTGGAATTTATGTGAATAATTGTTTTGAAGGCAAAACTTTGCAGTGACCTACTGTTTGTGTCATTTTATGATGCCATGTAAGACTGCCGTATGAAATCCTAGATTTCTGCTCTCTGACATAGAAGACTAGTATTGAACTAAATTTAAAATCATGGTTTCCTCTGACCACCAGAATACTGGATGGGTGGTATTTTAGGTTTCATACCACTATGCTTCCTGTATTTCCCTAAAAACTCTATATGGTATTTGTGAATGGCAACTCCATGTACCCTTTCTCTCCAAATTCATATTTGTTTTCCACTGGGGAACTTCCTGCTGTCGGAGAGCTCCCATTCTGTTAATGCAAACTATTTTCCTTTGTACTGGGAAATTCGAGAGTCTGGCAGCCAAGCTGTGGGTGGCAATGCTGTGTGCTGCTTATGAGCGCGCTGTGATACGACACTGCAGCACCCTTTTGGCCGAGTCACAGAGCCTATGTCAACTCAATGAATGTGAAGTTTCTTTTTGCTTTGTTTCCTATCTTCCTGAGACTGTTTTTGCAAGGTGCTTCATTACTTGTATAATACTAAGCATGCTTTCAAGTGCGATTATACTTTCCTCTGTATATTATTATGAATTCCCGGCATGTAAAGCTATCTGCTTTCTGCCATATTTAGTTCTCGGTTAGCAAGTCTAAAGAGACAGTACTATATTTGGAGCAACCTCAGCTGTTCTTTTACTGGATATTCCTACTCATACCAGACATCTTCACTGCCTATTATTTCACAAACATCAGTTACCTGGCTGCATGTCCCTGAAATATCTATGTACTGTACCTGAAAAATCAAAGTAGAAGAGCAAGTAGTTTCATTTCAGCTGTGGTTAGTCTTTGGTTGCTAAATGAACTATGAGAAACTCTCCTCCGGTGGGCTTTTTGTAGAAAACATACCTGTTTTTCTGCGGTGGGGAGATGCAATTCTGTGAAACTTGCATGCAACCATCTTGTCTTATACTTACCGGTATGCTCTCCATAGTATGTACAAAACATCAATATATTTCCAAGCAGGAGAATTATAAACTCATTGAGAGCTTGTTGTGGTTTAACCCCAGCTGGCAACTAAGCACCACGCAGCCACTCGCTCACTTACCCCCCACCCAGTGGGATGGGGGAGAGAATCAGGAAAAAAAAGTAAAACTCATGGGTTGAGATGAAGACAGTTTAATAGGACAGAAAGGAAGAAAATAATTACAATAATAATAATGATAAGAATAGTAATAAAATGACAATAATAATAATAACAAAAGAATTGGAATATACAAGACAACTGATGCACAATGCAACTGCTCACTACTCACCAACCGATATCCAGTTAGTTCCTGAGCAGCGATCCACCCCTCTGGAGGTGAGACGTTCTCTAGGTACCTGCCCATGTTCTCCCACATGCCGTGCAACCCATGATTGTCCAGCCTTGGGGCAGATCTCTGGGTGATATTCTGAAATAGTTGTTTAACCTTAAACAAGACCTGGAACACACTCAGGAGACATAGCAATAGGAACATACTGGTTTGACCATCCCAAGGATATTCCAGATTTTCAAGAACTATTGTAATTTGCCTGGAGAAGAGGAAGGTGAAGGAATGTGTCTCCCTCATAGATTGGCTCTCCGAGGAGAAAAGGTAAAGAGTGTAGTTATTAATAGTTTCTGATAGATGGCTCCCGAAGTACGGAGAAAACTGCAATGCAGAGTACAAATACCAGATTAGTTTCATGACCAGCAGTTCTTTCATATCATAAGCCAGTGTTACAAAGTACAACAACATGATAACTCCAGCCCAGTTCCCACAGGTGATAAACAGCACAACAGGGAGCAGACACGGCAAATCAAGTATTACGTAACGCAACTTTAAGAACAAGCACACCAACTTTGAGAGCGAATAAATCAACACTGTGACCAGTCACTATTGAAACAATATAATGAATGCTTATAACAAATTTGTCCTAACGTGTGCCAGTCAAATTTGTCATTACCTCAACCCATCGTGCCCCACGTTGGGCGCCAAAAAGGACTGTCGTGCTTTAACCCCAGCCAGCATCTAAACACCACACAGCTGCTTGCTCACTTCCCACCACCCAGTGGGATGGGAGAGAGAATTGGAAAAAAAAATTAAAACTCGTGGGTTGAGATAAGAACAGTTTAATAGGACAGGAAGGAAGAAAATAACACTGACCACAACAATAATAAAATGACAATAATAATCATAAAAGAATTGGAATACACAGAACAAGTGATGCACAGTGCAATTGCTCACCACTCGCCGACCAATGCCCACTTAGCTCCTGAGCAGCAGTCCGTCCCCCCGGCCAACTCCCCCCAGTTTATATACTGGGCATGATGTCACACAGTATGGAATACCCTTTTGGCCAGTTTGGGTCAGCTGTCCTGGCTGTGTCCCCTCCCAACTTCTTGTGCCCCTCCAGCCTTCTTGCTGGCTGGGCATCAGAAGCTGAAAAATCCTTGACGTAGCATAAACATTACTTAGCCAACAGCTGAAAACATCAGTGTGTTATCAACATACCGAACTCAAAACCACAGCAGTATACCAGCTACTAAGAAGACAATTAACTCTATCCCAGCTGAAACCAGGACGAATCTCTAACTGCATAATAGGGTTTATGCATGATGATGTATTTATCATACACTACAGCATATTATACGTTTAATCTTGTTTCTGGTTTTAGGGTTTTCAACATTATCTGTTTCTTACTGCACACAATATACAGCCCCATCTTCTGCATTGACAATCTCCAGATTTCACTTCAGCAGCCTGTTTTATCTTCACACTCCTACCTTTTATGCCAGGATCATTACTGAGACTACTAAAAGAGATCCTTGTCCCAAAACCAGTGTTTGAGGAACTAAACAGGTAACCTTACCCTAGCTTAATAGTTCCCCTTTCAGCACAATTTCTAAGCCTACTGTAGAGCTCTTCTAATATTCCTTATTCTCTAATAGCTTCTCATATGGCACTAGAGGTAATGTTTTACTGAAATCCAGATAAATTAGTTCTGCATTTCCTTTGCCTAGAAAAATAATGTGCTCTTAAACCGGCAGCCTCTCGGGGCTTGATTTTCCATTGGCACAATCCATGGTGCATTTGAACATGGGGTTTTTTACTCATTTAATTGTCCTCTCATTCGGAACTTGTTTTCAGACATACATAACACTGAGGTCAAGCTAAAAGATGTGTTGTTGCCTGGATCACTCTGTTTCCCTTTCTTCAGTAGAAATACTGTGTTTTTTGTTTTCCAGTCCTGATTTGACAAATTTGTTTACTGGCCTGTGTTATTGGACTTGGGAGTTTTTCGTGCCAATTTCTTACTATTCTGGGACAGAGTTTGTCTGCCTGTGTTCAAGTACATTAAAACCTTTGAAGTGAGTTTCCACACCAGTTGCAATAACTTCAATTTTCACACTTTCCATGCACTTCCAGCCATAAGTCACCCTGACCTATGTTTTTCATCAGAGTCCTTGTTAAAAACTGAAGCCAAGTACTCATTTAGTTTTCAGACCCCTTTTTCTCTTCCAGCTCTTTGCGTCTTGAATAACAATCACAGTCCATTTCTTTTTATATTCCTTATTTCATTATATATTATGTGTGTTAGTTTATATTATCTATATTTTCCTTTGATTTTATATAAAGAATAGTTTGCTGTTCAGTTTAATTTGCTTTGTCAGGGCTTGGCTCTTGGGAATTCTCACTTCATCCTTGTGCTTCCTGTCTTTCCAACAGTAGCTTCCTTCGCTGAGCAGCACTTTTTCTGATTCCATGTTGGCTTTTATAAGCAGTGCTAAAATTTCTCTTCAGAGGTTTTTTTTTGTGCAGGTTATTGCTAGAGGCTTTATCTAAAAGTTTGTTTTCTTTCTTTTTTCAGTCTTTTGGGATGCAAATTCCATGCATTTTTGAATCTCAACTTCAAGTAATTTTAGGTATCATCTATATCTAAGTATCTGATGAGCTCAGTTCAGTTTTCCTGACCAAGTAATTTCATTAATGTCTCATTTTGCCCCTACCATGTTCAGAACCTCCTTTGAGGCTGCTTATCTGTCTGTGCCATGTAAACTACTAATCCCTCTGACCAGGGTTTCTATCAGTCAAAGTCTCCCATCGTGTATTGTATAACTGTTTGTAAAAGCTGTTTTTCAGATAATTATTTTATTTGTAGCGGGGTTTTGTTTGGTTTTGGCTCTGATGTTGAGGAGTAATTCAACCTAACCATTTCTGTTATCTTGGTTTTGCTTGTAGGAAAGTTAAGGTAGTATTTGTTTCTGTGAGAGTGATAGAAGAGTATCTCTTTTTTCCTGCATAGCCACACAGCCTGTAGCAGAATCTCAGCAACTAGTCCTGCTTGTTTTGAACATCTCACCAAAGAGATTTCAATTCAAAACATCTCTATTTTCTTTACCACCATCTCTCTTATATATATGTGTTTTCTTTAGTACATGTTTTCTATTTGTGGTTGTTTTTCTACCACATACTAATGTCATGCGTCCTACAGAGACTCTAATCCCTCCATTTTGTAGCCCACGTACTTTGTCTTAGCTTATAAACATGTCTGCTTTTTTCACCCACTCATTATCCTGTTTTTGATTTGGGTGATAGCTGGGATGATATCACTTACATAACAAATGCTTCTATGAATATTAAACTTTTTATTTTTCTATTGATACACATACTCCTAACCCTCTGCTGTTTCTTTACTTTGCTCTCTCCTCATCTACCTGACCCATGCTCTTTTCTGTCAAAGCCAGGGATAGGAGTCATCTCTCTGTGCTCCCTACTTCAAGCATCAGCAATGCCAGGTAACATGCCAGAATTTTCCTGAGTCCTTGAAGGAATTGTTAGCTGAGGTGATCCTTTCTTCTGGACTCACATGACTGGAAGACCTCCAGACCTTCCTCCAGTTACTGACCTTATCAATGCCGGTCCAGGACACCTGTGAAAGCTAAAGCAGCTACCTTTGTTTATAACATGAGCACCTGATATTCCTGGGGTCTCCATCACTGCCCTCTTGTTGAAGAGGAGAGGCAGTTGCACGGAAAGGGTTCTTGGCTTTCTGCAGTATAAGCGGCAGACTACTTAAACCACTGAGAAATTAGGAGTAGTTGCTAATTCAGTATCACTGTTGAGAGTTCAATTTTCTGGAAATCTGGTAACTCCCAATATCCAGACCAAGCTTGGCATATCAGTTAGAGTAGGTCCTTGGAAAGAATAGTCACTTACTTCTTCAACTTCCCTGTCCACATCTGTGAGTGACATGCTACCAGCTGACCTCACAGGGTAGTGTGAAGTCTTAGCAAGCCTCATAACAATGCTGAAAAACAAAAAAAACATTGGAAGAGGTCTGCATATTATGGTAGTTCTGAGGTCCCAAAGTGGAAACATAGCTTGGTAGGCTTTACAGTAAAACAGTTGATTGCCATGATGCACCTGGTTTGGTGTAGGATATCTTACTATGTAATATTTTTTTTCAAGCATGAGAGCGGAGCAGAAAGAATATTTTTTTTCCTCATCAGAGTCTCAGTTGGCTGCACCCCGTAGGCTGAAAAAGGTTGCATGTATACCTTGAAATGCCTTATTAACTGAAGTCTTCCTTGCATTTGTGTCTTCTCATTCCGCTTTGACAATTTTACTGTTATCACAAAGGTCTCAACATGCAAACTAGCTAATTAGACCTTATTCTGAACCTAAGTTGTTTTATAGCAGTAATTTAATAATGCCAGTCCTATCAAGCTGCCAGCCTTTCTGGATACACAGGGTGTTGTTGGTACATGTATCATATAATAAACTGAGTTTAGCTGCTTAGTACTTACTTGTTACTACTTGTAGTTGGCATATTCCGCCAGCTACGGGCAGTTCCACATATGTGTACGTTCGCATCAGAAGCAAAAGACAACAAACACTGATAACATATTCTTGCTGACAGGTATTAAATATTCAGCACATGCATGAACGCTTCTGACATCCACTTAATACTCATTCCACTTTAGAAAAAAGAAAATTATTTCTAGCATGTAATTTATCTGAGTCAGTGATGAGTGGAAAGAAGCTAAAAGTGCAGTTTCCCATGAAGACAGCTGCCATGTGTATGTGTGGTTCAGAGTCCAGTTGGCATGTGATGCCTTCAACACTTCCCTTGTTTCCAGTGGAAGATCTGGACCTGAAGGTTCACTGTAATTCAGCAAGACCTGGCATCTGGGGAGACTGTGCGCAGTCCTGACCCATGTTGAAGGCAAAATTTGCAGGAAGCACTCCTGTCCCTATGAGTTTTGCCTTAGGTTGTTTTGTAGCTGCATCAGAACAGTATAGATGGGAACTGTATCTGTATTTCTTTTTAGTTGGAAAACTAGTAGAATAGGCAGTGATGGAGGAAGACAAAAAGTCTCTATTTCTTTTTATTTTTTTAACTTCCTGCCTTCCAGCAAAAATACTCATTTCTGTTGAGAACCCTTATTCCTTGTATCAGGTTTGCATGGCAAGGTTTTGGTAGCTGGGAGGCTACAGAGGTGGCTTCTGTGAGAAGCTGTTAGAAGCTTCTCCTATGTCCAATAGAACAAATGCCAGCCAGCTCCAAGACGGACCGCCACTGGCCAAGGCGAAACCAATCAGCGACAGTGGTAGCACTTCTGTGATAACCTATTTAAGAAGGGAAAAAGTTGCTGCACAACAGAAGCTGCAGCCAGAGAGAGGAGAGAGAACATGTAATAGAAGCAACCCTGCAGACACTGAGGTCAGTGAAGAAGGAGGGGGAGGAGGTGCTCCAGGTGACAGAGCAGAGATTCCCCTGCAGCCCAAGGGGAAGACCATGGTGAGGCAGGCTGTCCCCCTGCAGCCCATGGAGGACCACGGTGGAGCAGATAGCCACCTGCAGCCCGGGGAGGACCCCATGCCGCAGCAGGTGGGTGCCCAAAGGAGGCTGTGACCCCGTGGGGAGCCTGCGCTGGAGCAGGCTCCTGGCAGGACCTGCGGATCTGTGGAGAGAAGAGCCCACGCTGGAGCAGGTTTTCTGGCAGGACTTGCGACCCCACGGGGAACCCACGCTGGAGCAGTCTGTGCCTGAAGGTCTGCACGCTGTGGAAGGGACCCATGCTGGAGCAGTTCATGAAGAACTGCAGCCCGTGGGAAGTACTCATGTCAGAGAAGTTCATGGAGAACTGTCTTCCATGGGAGTGAGCCCACACTGGAGCAGGGGAAGAGTGAGGAGTCCTCCCTCTGAGGAGGAAGGAGCAGCAGAGATAATGTGTGATGAACTGACCCCAACTCCCATTCCCTGTCCCCCTGCGCTGCCGGGGGGGGAGGAGGTAGAGAATTTGGAAGTAGAGTTGTGCCTAGGAAGAAGGGAGTGGTGGGGGCAAGGTGTTTTAAGATTTGGTTTTGTTTCTCATTACCCTACTCTAATTTGGTAATAAATTAAGTTAATTTTCCCCACATCAAGTCTGTTTTGCCTATGATGGTAATTGGTGAGTGATCTCTCCCTGTCCTTATCTCGACCTCTGAGCCTTTTGTGAAATTTTCTTTCCCCTGTCCAGCTGAGGAAGGGGGAGTGATAGAGTGGCTTTGGAGGGCACTTGGCATCCAGCCAGGGTCAACCCACCAGACTCCCCCACCTCTTTATTCTTTTTTGTGGTATCACTATCATAGAATCATAGAATCATTTGGATTGGAAAAGATCATCAAGTCCAACCATAAACCTAACACTTCCAAGTCCACCACTAAACCATGTCCCTAAATGCCACATCTACACGTCTTTTAAATACCTCCAGGGATGGTGACTCAACCACTTCCCTGGGCAGCCTGTTCCAATGCCTGACAACCCTTTCAGTAAAGAAATTTTTCCTAATATCCAACCTAAGCCTCCCCTGCCGCAACTTGAGGCCATTTCCTCCTGTCCTATCACTTGGGAGAAAAGACTGACACCCACCTCACTACAACCTCCTTTCAGGTAGTTGCAGAGAGCGATAAGGTCTCCCCTCAGCCTCCTTTTCTCCAGGCTAATCAACCCCAGTTCCCTCAGCTGCTCCTCATAAGACTTGTTCTCTAGACCCTTCACCAGCTTCGTTGCCCTTCTCTGGACACGCTCCAGCACCTCAATGTCTTTCCTGCAGTGAGGGGCCCAAAACTGAACACAGTCCTCAAGGTGCGGCCTCACCAGGGCCGAGTACAGGGGGACGATCACTTCCCTGCTCCTGCTGGCCACACTGTTTCTGATACAGGCCAGGATGCCGTTGGCCTTCTTGGCCACCTGGGCACACTGCTGGATCATATTTAGCCGGCTGTCAACCAGCACACCCAGGTCCTTTTCCACCAGGCAGCTTTCCAGCCACTCTTCCCCAAGCCCGTAGCATTGCATGGGGTTGTTGTGACCCAGGTGCAGGACCCGGCACTTGGCCTTGTTGAACCTCATACAATTGGCTTTGGCCCATCAGTCCAGCCTGTCCAGAGCCCTCATGATCATGAGCACATTTTGAGCCTCTGTCTTACTGACAGTACCAACATTTTATATTCTTTAGGTTAGTTTTCAGGTTGCCATGAAGGAAGAGTAAACCTGCCCCAAATGGCTCAACACAGAACGGTTTAACATGATGGGTTTAATAGTGAAGAATGTGTTTTCATTCACAGCTCCAAATGGATTCTGCTAGTCTTGGGTCTAGATGGCCTCTGAAAATTAGGTCCTGAAAGAATTTTTATTGCTAGAGAAAGAATCTTTCTGGATGGGATCAGCGAAGTCTTTTCACACACCGCCACCCCCCTGCCTCCAGCTGAGGAAATAAAGTGCTCAGAAGTTTTGCTGGATTCGCTTCTATCTGCAGTGGAAATAAGGCTTATGCACTTCAGTAACCCCTGCTTTGAGGCACAGACCTTTCTATAGAATGGAGGCCACCCATTGGAAAGCAGTCATAGGATTTTTCTCTATTATCTGAGAATAAGTTACTGCTAACATTATCTGAGGTCATTGATCTGGGTCTGCCTCACTGGCACACATGATTAGACAGCAGTATTTTTTTGTGTGGATTTTTAAGAATAAATTCATGTTCAAGTGGAGCCTTTTTTATCTGCCAAATTTTAAATTGATTTGTCTTTACCAGTTCATTACAAAGTTATTCTTTATCCCCGAATGCACCTGTTTAAGGATGAAAGATTGCATCTCAATCTTCATGCAGAAATAAACAAATCTTTTTATGCTGAACATGGACAAATGATTACAGCTGATCAGATTATTGCCTATGAAAAATTTATCTCCAGAATGTCTTTCATTCTTTCTTTCCTTCTAAGGAGAAAATCAAAGAAAGGACTTTGAATTTTTATTAATGATTCATTACTCATAACTGATCAGCGAACATTTTATGCAAATACACTTTGCAAATTGCTCACTTTAACTATTACTTGGGGTTATATCTGGATATTGCCTTGCCATGGGAAGCAGAGGTGTGAACATCTGGATTATTGATATTTAATCATGGGAGAATAATGCATATCAAATGTTAAACACTCAGACAGATACAGAAATGATTTGCAATACACTTGTTCACACTGAATTGCATGTTAATGGAGTTCTTGTCAACATTAATAACTTACAAGTTAAGATCAATGAGTATAAATTGCAAGGTAACTAGCTGATAGTTGAACATATTATTCTTTGAGGCCAGTTAACCAGCAGACCTTGTGTTCCTGAAGAATTAAATTTAATATACCTCAAGTAAATACCCCTTTGCATGGTGGAATTTTAAAGGAAAAGATTATTTTGTTTTTCCCCCTCTGCCCTGTCAGTGCAATGAAACCACATTGGCCTGCTTCATGAATTTGGAAGCAAAACTTTGGCCACTGACAAATGCAGTGCACGGTTTTTTGTGACCAATGACTCTTCTGGCAGGGAAAAAGAAAGTAGTTTTATTATTCTTTGACTTTGGAGGGTCCATGTAGGGGTTGGTGGGGGAGTATGTTATCCCTGAGATACAACTTATTCATTGTTGCGTGATTTAAATGCTTACGGGCAAAGCTGTTGTATAAATACTTTTTAAAAAATGTATTGTAAACTATTAGTTGTAAAAATTATATTAGTAGGAGAAATCTAATTTTATTTAAAAATTGCATACAGCTGAAAGGAAGTGTGATGCATAGTTGTCAGTAGTGTGATTTTTACTGAAAAGCAGATCCCTGAGGAGCTGATAATCTGCAAAATCAGAATGTGTCATTCAGACTGATTTGAGTAGCAGACTCAAGGATTGCTAATCTTTTGGTGCAAAAGGGGAAGATTTTTCTAGATATAGGTAGTGAGCAAAGTTACCGGTTAGAAGTTCGAGAAATAAAAATGGATTGATTTATTTGTTCAGTTTTCTTCTCCACAAGTGGCAGTTGTTCAGGCAGCCGATAAGCATTCTCTTTTCATTGTGTGAGAAACAATCATTGTTCATGAACATGTAATGTGCCACTAACAGAGGTAAAAAGGAGTTGCTGAAGTGGTGAGAGTAGGTGTCTTATTCAGAGGTCTATAATTTATTACTGCCCTCCTAGCCTTTAAATTCTTGGCTTACTATAGCATACTCCTGTGCAGGCAGTTACGCAAAAGTTAGATTATTATGAAAGCATAATTTAATGATAGCATACATGCCTGTTACAACAGGCTATCTCCTGCTTCTACTTACTTGCTTCAGTGGCATTCACTATGTGAAACAAAGATATTTGGTCCAAAGGGAGTGTGTACTTGAGGTTAGTGATCTGAGGATTAGATCCTGTTCCAAAGGTTTTACTAGTAGAGGATCAAAAAGCCCCCAGACAAATGCTTGGTCTTGTGTGATGCTGCCTTAAAATTCAGCTGTTGGTGTTAACATGACCAGGGTTTCACCCAGTTAAGAAAGTGACTAATAGAGACAACTGGCAAATTGCTAAAAATGAAGAGCATCATCTGTGGGAGACAAAGCCAGACAGAGGGGAGCATGTCCTCTGGAGAGCCACAAACACCCTGGAAAGGTACCCGAGAACTTTATCTCAGGAGGAGTTGATAGATGTGCTAAAGAGCAGAACAGGGCCCTAAAGGTTTCATAGACTGGTAATGGTGTATTTTAAGTTAAAGAAAAGCAAAACAAACATAGGGGCTTTTGCAAATGATGGGGTTTGATGTTGGAAAGCAGTGAGACCAATTAAGATCCGTTCTCCTGCTAATAACAGAGGTGGCAATTACTAACCTAAAAACACATATATGACTGAAAACAGCCTGTTCCTACAGCCATAAGCTTGACGCTGTGTACCCTTGGTGCTATTGTAATTCCAGCAAATGTCAATTTAGAATAAACAAGGAAATGTATAATATGTAAAAATTAAATTTGCCAAGACAGTTGTTTCATGTGGAGGTGATATGGAATATCTCTAAGATGAGAAAAATAGGATCTGAATTAACTACTTTTAAATGCATACCAAGAACCTCTCTGTATTGTTGTACTTTTTAATTAGATGAAAATAAATGAATTGAAAAGATGAAAGGAACTCATGTAACATCTCACTTCAAAGGGCAGCTCCACTCTTGAGGAGTGTTTAAAAAAAAAAGAGAAAAGCAGCTTATTCAAGAAATATGCTTTCTCTGTGGATTTAGTTTCACTTTTACCTGCTTTAGAAACTCGGGAATGGCTTCTGTTCATTTGACCTAAATGGAGTCATTACCACAGTGTAGAGGAGAGTGGAAGCTGGCTGACAGTGATGTTCCCTGCTGCGCTCCTTCATTGCACTTTGCATTGACTCAGCAATACTCTCAAATGAGCAGGATTATTTTTGACCTTGTGATGGGATTTTTATCAGAGTTTCAAAGCTCTGGGCTATGTTCTGGACAGAAATTGCACATGTGCTCTGTGTCTCAGTTACTTTCTCTGGGCAAATGAATTGAAAAAAACCAGCTGAATCACTCATCTGCCTGCTAAGCAAGTCAGCCTTCCCAGAATGCAGAGGCAGGTGCTCCCACCCAAAATACCTAAAAGCCATGCCTTGTATACTTTCCATATACAGAATAGCTTACGTTATGCAAGATATTTCACCACTTCAGCATTGGCTGATTGGTTTTGAGGGCCCTCTTGGACTCCTGACTTAAAGTCAGTGCTGTCCAACTCCAGAGTATTTTTTTTTTTTGCTTTCCACCAAATTTTACTCGTAAGTCTTCTCTTTAAACACGAGTTGTTTGTTTAGCCATTAAGCACTTAATTTCCAATCACATCTGTCCAGGCCATGACTCTTGTCATCGTATTTCCATGTAAAGGTGACCTGATTAAGGAGAGGACAAATTCAAACTGCCCAAGATGTCACGATTTCCTTCCGTGTTTCAGTTGCCCTGAAGTGTGGGATGGTGGCTTTAGGAAATAACATTTGTATGCAGAAGCCTAACAGAGAAGTGTCACAACAACCAATTCAAAAAGGATTCAAAGAAAGACTAGTCTATCTCCATCCCTGGGAAGATCCGAAATGTGGGGCCTCTCTCTGTAAGCAATAGTTTTCTCTCATGACTCAAAGGAAAAATTGCTGCTTCTAGAAACAGAGGTCTTGTGTGACTTGGAAGAGAAGAGCAGCTCATCAGCTTCATAACTCCTTGATAGATTTAGGCAGGCTGCTTTGTTTTTTGTTATGCCACAAGCTGTTTAACCAGTTTGTCAGATAGCAGGTTAATGTGAAGTGCTATCAGCTTTTCACAAACACAATCAGCTAAGCAATTGAGCTCATCCCAGATGTGATTAAGTGGGATCAATTATAATAAGAACTAGATAAGAGAGGTAAGCTTGTTGTTTCTTGGGTTGGTATTCTGCAGTATTAGCCTTTGTAAGTATCCTTTATATGCCATCAGCTGCAAAACCTTTAGTATTTCAGGAAATGGCTTCTAGACCAGCATTCAAATAAACTTCATCCTAAACTTATTATTCTAACACTGGAACTGCCATTCAGTAGGGAGACAATTCATTTGAAGCATCAATTGCATCAAGCAGAAAAGTAGCCATTGAAGTCAGTGTTTTGCAATGCAAGGAGCATGTTTGCTCTCAATCTTAAATACACTTAGATACTCTGAGAGAGCTCTTTCTCTGTCAAGAGGGGAATAGCTACCCTTCATAGCAACATGTTTTGCCATGGTACTAAGTAAAATTGATATAGCACTTAAGGCTTAAATTTGCTAAATATCAGAATTTATAGATTTGCTAAATATCAGAATTTATAGATGATTCCTGTAAATTTTTGCATGAAATTGCAAATCAGGTGTTCAGTAAATCTGAAGAATATACATGAGAGTCAAGTGTGCTGAAGGTAGTGTAAATACACATATTATAGGAATAACAAAGTGTTAGTGCTTTCTTTCTCAGAAGGGGAAAGCTGGTAATGTAGACATAGAAGGGGCCATATGAACATACAAAATACAAAAGAGGAATGTTGCAAAATAGTCCATATCTAAATTGTAAAAAGAGAGACTTGCTCATATCTTTAGGCAAATATTTTTAGCATTATTTTCATTTCTTTCCTGCCTTCTGGTTCTTGCAACAGAGTTCCCAGCAGGCAATTTTTTTGTGATTCAGAAAGAATAAATAACATGGTTCTGACAAAACAATTCAGTATGCATGTACTGCCACGATTGTGCTGTTCTGGAGCATAATGTTTGACCAAAACCCCACAATTGTGTTTGCTTTCTTTTTTCTGAATGGAAAGAGATTCCTAAGCTCTGGACTATGTCCATAAAAATCTTTAAGATCTTAGAACAGTAACATGGTTCATGCATCTCTTCTATTGCTTAGCAATGGATGTACTGCAGTTTTCTTCTTAGTTAATAATCACATCTACTGAACAGAAATTTTCGCTTCCCCTTTTGCTATAGGTAAGATTTGGAGGCCTTTGAAGATCTAGGCTGGCACCTTTGTTGCTTTCAAGTGCTTTTCTATTCTGATAATGATAAGGTTGTAGAGGGTTGTGCAGTCTTCTTGATGGGTTCAGTGCCAGCATCTCTAATCTGGTCTTTGGTTCCTGGTGTTTTATTTGCTTAGTTGGCCATTGCCAGTAACTGAGCAGGGCAGGTCAATTCACCCTCACGGATCCTTTCTGTAATCTGTCCTTGGCAGCTGTGTTGGACCACTGTGACATTCTCTGCAACCAGTGCAATTTTTAATCTTTTCTGCATTTAATTCCAAAACTACTGTTAGCCTCTGCCTTATCTCTTCTTCTTCCTCCTCCCCAATTTTTCTGGCTTTTTGGATAGAGTATTGCTTCCCTCAGATACTGGTCCACAGCTCTCTGTGAAAACATTCCTGGTCTTAGGTCTCTTTCAAATCACAAGTGACCACTTTAAATTTCATCACTGACAGCCAGCGAGGTTTCTTCCCTTAAGTTCAGGAGCAACAGACTTTGCTATTAATTATTACTAGGCAATATTCAGAAATTCCTTAGAAGGATTCTTTGGCCTATGTTGTGTTGAAATATGTGAGCATGAGCGGTCTCTTTTGGGCCATTCATCCTTGTAGCAGACCACAACTTTTCTCATACCACTTGGTTTATAATTATTTGCTGCCTCTATCTGTCTCCTTTCATCCCAGCTGAACATATTACCATATGTACACACTACTCTTGCTTTATTCTTTTGTGTGGAACTTTACCAAATATTTTTGGAAGCTTTATATGTCCTTCACCTGACAGTGTCACTTACAGTGTTTAAATTATTTGATAACTATAGAAAAATTAAATAGAAGATAAGTAAGAAAAACCAGTGTAGAAGTGAGAGCTATTACACTCTTCTATTGAGGTTTGTTTTATTAACAAAAAAGCATTTGAAGTCTGACATTTTTAACCTTTGAGCCTTTTCACAATACATACTTAATTGTGGCACCAAAAGCTTTTTATATGCATTATGAAAAATTATATACATCCAGCAAAAAAAAAAGTAATGCCCTATTTTCTTGTCGGTTATGTGTGCATGTAAAGTCTTCTTACCCAAGAGTGCCTCTGTTGTGCTCCATGTTGTCCAGCGTCCGGGGTAGAGTTAAGTTTCTTCTTAGTAGCCGGTACAGTGTGTTTTGGATTTAGTGTGAGCATAATGTTGATAACACTGTTTTAATTGTTGCTAAGTAGCGCTTATCCTAAGTTAAGGAATTTTCATTTGCTCATGCTCTGCCAGCGAGCAGGTGCACAAGAAGCTGGGAGAAAGCATGGCCAGGACAGCTGACCCGAACTAGCCAAAGAGGTATTCCATATCATTGGATATCATGCTCAGTATATAGACTGGAGGGAGTTGGCTGGGAGGGGTGGATCACTGCTTGGGCATCGGTCAACGGGTGGTGAGCAATTGCATTGTGCATCACTTGTATTTTCTTGGCTTTTATTTCTCCCTTGTTTTATTATATTGCTTTTCATTATTATTAATTATTATTATATTATTATTGCTATTATATTTAAATTTTATTTTCATTATTAAACGATTCTTATCTCACTTTTCAATGTGGACATCATCAAACCTTTCTGAGAAACATTCAAGGAACACCAGGTCCCTGGGAAAGTCTTATACTCATCGTCAGAATTTAATTTTAAATTTGAAACATGAGATTTGGGGTTGTTGCTGGTGGGTTCATTTCCAGCATTAACTGTTACAGTTTAGGAGATGGCTCCCTCCTTCTTAGAGACTTGCTGTGACCCCAGGTTCAACCTTACATGGTAGTGAGTTCTGTACAGTTTTGACTTTATCAGTTGTCAGCATTATTCTGCATTCCCCTTTGTGGTGAAGGAAGCTGAATGATCACTCCTTAAAAAACATATTTTGATGCTTGATACAGTGTCCCTTCTGCCCCCTCAAAATTCTCTTGGGCACCACTTCCTGAATACATTCCCACCTTGGAGCTGCACCTTCTCCTTCTGAAGCGGGGGAGTGGCTGCAGTAGTTCATTGAATCCGGCATTTTTGTTTCCATTTGGTGTCTCCTTTACAAGATGTTGGAAGGGGATGCACCTTTTCCCCCACCCTTGTATAGTGCTCATAGGTCAGTTATTTTTAATTTCCAGGAGGAGCACGTGGAGGAAGATTTGTTAGTGATCTTCCTCTTTGCTCCAGGTAAGGAAGGTCTCTTCTTGCCTTCTAACTCAGTTGGGTTAGATGTAATCACTTTGGAGTAGTGGGGCACACACAAAGTCTCTACCTCTCTCCTCACCTATTCCCAACATTGTCAGAACATCATGTAGGACCTTGTGACATTACCTCATAAGACATAGCTGTTAGCTGTTACTTTAAAAATCCAAAACCTGCAAGTAGCCCATGCAGGGAAAAATACAACTTTCTGTGTGCAAGCAACTGTTCATATGAACCTCTGTAGCTTTGAAGAATGTTTTTGCTTTACAGGACACCGCAAGACTGGAAGATGAATCCCTAAGGGAAGAGTTCCTACTCTGCGAGTTAGATTCACTGGATATAAAACTAACTCTCAAAATAGATTTAAAGTCTGTACCGTAGCTGCATGATTTGTTTACTGTGCGCATTTATTCCATTCTTTAGGTTTGAAGATGGCACAGTCTCTTTTCTTGATATCATTGCTCTGAAACATGGATTTGAAGTTCTGGAAAAACTCACAGGTCAGTTAACGTAACTCCAATACTGAAGTGTGAAGTTCTAGATTTATACTTGGGGCACAAGTCTGATCATATTTCCTACGGCTGTAGCTTAATTTTCCTTTATAGATTTACTATCTATGTTCATCACTGTGAAGATCAGACTTTAGTGTCATTGGTTTATTCAGGTCTTACGTATTCAATTACTCCAGCCTGGTTTGAAAAAAAGTATCCAGACTGTTCTCCGCAAATACATGTGCAAGACTTGAGTATATTGAGCACATCTTGCTGGTCTCACACTCACAGAGATTCAATAGGAGAGTAACGGTAGAAAGTAGCTGAGTGGCTCCCACTGTTTGAGTATCTTTGAAGCCCTTAGCATGGAGCGGTGAGCAAAGTCCCAAGTAAAACTTTGAGCTGATCTTCAAGCCAGAAGCTCTATGTGAAGGGTGACACTCATATGCCTGGTTGACTCCAGGATAGCCTGCTGCTTGTTTAGCTCAGCATCCCAAATGCACAACCTCTCTGATAGCTGCCGTGGGTCAGTGATTCTCCTGAAAGGGGCAGGAGATGACACCTGGCCAGGGAAGCTTGCACCACTAGCTGTGCAGGAGTCTTGCACCATGGCATGCTTCCACATGTGGAGTGTGCTAGGTTAACAAAGTATGTTCCTGAAATATGTGTTTCATACTCAGATATGTGTAATGTGTCATGTCTGCACCTCCCTTCTCCTGTGCTCTCTTCAATTTCCTCTATAAAGGCGTAAAGCGCATCATCATGTAAAAGAGGCCTGAGTCCAGAGAGACACTATGTATTTTTCAGGCTGGTATAATTTCAGCTAGTGTCTGTGGAGGTTTATTGTCAGGATTTATCTGACGGATTTTAGTTTCTTCTTCGTCGCAGAGGAAGACTTTTGTGAGGAGTATTCTGTTAGATGCTTGAGGACTTGCGCATGTGGAAATCAATAGCAGTTTTCTTCCATTTCAATAGGAGTCTGACTGAGCCCCAACAAGTGAGGATGCTTTGCTTTATGATGCTCTGCGTGGAGACCAGGGATCAGAAAACAGCCTTTAGTATACGTTCTTGTAGTATAAAATGCTTCTGAAAAATGTGCAGTCTTAAACAAACACATTCCCTTGTAAAGAGGGCTAACTGCTTTGGTTTAATGTGTACGAGCATTGCCTGCCATAATGGGAGAGTTGATGATAGCATCTCCTCTACTGCATTTCTCATCCATCTAAACCTCTTGTTGGTACCTATTTCAGCTAAACAATTGAAAAATCTCTTGATACTAGACTGAGGGGAATACTTAGCCCTGAACCTGAATAAAGTGGATATCAGTGGATGAAAGAGTAGAATAGAGGCATGAATAACTAGTATGTTGAGACTTTTCAGGTGCCAAAAATGCCAAAAAAGTGAATGTGGCTTCAAATTTTCACACTTATAATCCTTTCATAAAAGATGAAAAATAAAAATTTAGGAATATTTCTATTTTCAATTTAAAAATGTATTTTTTCCACAGTGCTAAAATGTAGAAAGATAAAGAAAGATGAGAAAAATATCTACTGAAAGAATAAACGAGAAGAAATCTACACTGACGAGAAATTTAAACATTTAAATAAAAAATGGTTTTGAACAAATATTTTAATTTTAAAGCTTCTGCACTGCTGGTGTAGCCTAGATACTTTGGTAGCCTAGTCAAATTCTGGAGTGCCATGCTGAAAAGCAGAAGTGTCAGCACTGCCTCTTTACATCTACAAGAGACAAGAGTAACAGGAATCCACAGTGGAAGAAGAAATTAAATTCTGTAAAGGATTTTAATCACCACATGATCCAAGAAATTTCCGCAAAGTCAGGCTAGTCCTACGCCATTATCCGTGACCCAAAATGAATTAAGCTTGTGTTCCAGAAAAGTAGGAACTTTCAACATCTCCCTTCATGCTAAAACTTAAGTGATTGTGCTTACGTGTATGTGCATTTAAGTACAAAAATTGAATATATCTGTGCCTGGCAGGACTGATGCAACAAGAGATTCAGTGCTTTGCAATTGCCATTTTCCTCTCACCATTCTTTTCTTCCCTGCACATCGTTGAGAACATTGGAGTTTTGCAGGTTATTTAATTTCTGTCAAAGGTCCACTGTTCCTTTTGAACAGAGATTATTGGCATTTGAGTGTATACAACAAAACCATTGCATGCTGTAGAAACACTTCATAATCCAGAAGGACTGCAGATTTGTTTTAAGCCACTTTATGCGTATTTTTTCCACTTCAATGGTCAGAGTTTTCAGTGGTAAAATGCACTGTCAGTTATGAACCGCTTCTGACTCTCACTTTACTGCAGCTCCTGGAGTACTTGCTTTGCACTCCCCCAACACAAAGATTGTCATTCTGGGTTGGAAATAGCCTGGAGTAGAAACAATCAAAATAAAAAAAAGTATTGTTGTTATTAATTGTGTCCTTCTGTGTAATAAAAGCACTGCTGAAGTTCTTTTGGGGTGCACTGTAGCTGGATTGTACCAGTGTAATTACTGAAGATGGGGAGAGAGATAACTAATAGAAGGTAAATCAAAGTTTCAGCATTAGGCAGTGTTTGAAGAATAGAGATCTGTTTCTGAGTCTGATATCATCTGACTAAATGCTTGACCTGTCTCAACTTCCATTTAACAACAAGGCATATTTCATGCCAGAGTTACATCATGATGTGCATGTACATTTAAGCCATTTTCAGAGGTCTTGTATCTATATGATTTTTAAATTTGACCTTAGCTGGTATGTGTTTCTATTAGCAAATTTTCATCAGTTTTACAAATGAAACTAAGGTACATCATTTGCAATTATGTTACAAGGAGCAGTTTAATTACAATGTCTGTTCAGGAAACATTCATTCTCCTCACAAGAAAATATATGCATTGGAAGAAATTTTAAAATGCAGACTGTCTCCTAAGGATGATGAATTGAAAGTAAATTTTAAATTCACTGGATGCTTCATTGGTTGTTGGAGAGTTAAGGTTGTGTTGGCTTTCATAAAGGCAGTTATACCATATAACAGCCAAAGCAAAATACAATGCAGGATGCTAAATGGTGAGGCTAACTTTGATTTTTAACTAGGTCTTTGGGACTTCTGAGTTGTGTTTTGCCCTGTAATAATTTTTACCATCCTCTGGTAGATCAAGGACTGGTTGCAGCCAGTGATGGGATGTTGGGCAGCCTGTGTTTAGTGGTCCTGCATAGATTCTCATGTGTGTTGTGTTTAAACATTTAGGGTTATGCAGTTTAGGGGCAGAAAAGAATTTTCTCCTCAGTCAAATTGGCATGGATTACTGGGATTTCTTCTCCTGTGTGGACTTTGTGACTTCAACCTGCTGTTATCTGGGCATGTCACCTAAACTTGGACCATGGGTGTGATGCTTGTCTATTTTACTGCTTTCATTCATAATTTTAATGGATTTTGGGTTTTTCTTTTAAAAATCATAAGATTGAAGATGGCATTAATACATGTGTTCTGGCTTATGATATATAGCTGTGCCGGGAGTGGATGTTCCATTTTGGCTGGCATTTATGAAATTCTTCATTTTAGGGGGAAATTCTTCCCTTGGTATGAGAGAATGAATCATTGATGAAATTTTTACTTTCTCTATGCCAGCCATTTGCCACAAGATGAACTTTACCGTAGAAGAAACCTGGGCAATTTGTACTAACATCCTCACTTCACTGCTCATAATTAGCACCTTCTCTAACTGTACTTGAGGGAGAGTTATGGGTTGTTGGATTTTTTTTTCCGAGAAAAAATGTTTTATGAGATGACAGTAGGCAGAAGATGCTCCATCCACACTCTAAATAGGAAAATATGGATACGCTAAAAAGACATTTTAAATTCTGGCATCAAAAAGAAAAGTGTGACTTCTAAATGTGAAGGAAGTGCATAAAAGCTTAAAATCCAAAGTATTCTGATTCTCAGATAATGACACTACTGGTATGTCAAAAGATGAAAATCTCTCCTCTCCTTTCATGGATAGTGAGGTGACTGTTTCTGTTTTTAAATTTCTGTCCCAAAATGAACTTGGTTTAGACAACAAACTGGAAAGAAAGTTATTTATTTACTGCTAATAGCTCTTGCTGCTAGCATGTTACGTCAGTCCAGGTTTTCCTAGCTTTCTTTTGTGACTTGATTAATGCAAACTAGACATCATTTGTACCCTTGAAAGCAGAACAGAACAGCTAGAGCATGATTTGAGAAGCTTTAAAAAAGTGAGTTGCCAGAAGAAATCCTGCCAAGGCTGCCTATGCAGAGTTTAATCTGTATATAAGGTTTCTTTCTGGAAATAAAAACTGCTTTTATGTTTGGGGTTTTTTTAGTATGCATTTGCTAATATTGATGTGGATTGCATTCACAAACTGCCTAATCTGTGAAAAGGCCTAGGAAAGAACCAAAAATGTCAGAGTCATTCCTCAGACTTGTAGAGATAACACAGGAAGAGGCAGTACTGCACATAAATGTCTTGGGTGTTTTTGCATAATACAGCTGGAGAGAAAAATGTGTTTCTTAGGAACTAAAAGAAGGGGAAAATGTCTTTATTATAAAGCTGAGCTGATGAAGAAAAAGTGCAGCACAGCTGACAGAAAATATACTCTTGGCAAGAGATAATTGTTCTGTGTTCAGACAAAAGAGTTAACAAGACTTCTGCAGTGACAGCATTTGATGGCATCCAGCATTATTACAGGGAAGAGATTTGCAGCAGAGTCTTTCATGCTTGGGAGACCTCTGGAAAGAGGAAGCTGAGGCAGCTAATAACTGGGGGATCCCCGCAGGTGCTCTTGCATTGGCTGCGGCTTGCCGAGACAAGAAATGGCAGGGAATGTCAGTGTCCAACACTGGCAGGCTTCTCACTTGTCCAGTGATAACGGAGCTCTTGAGGTCTGCAGCTACTGAGAACTTCTCCTTTGGCAGGGCTGTGTACATTGCAGGTCCCAAATAGCAAAGGCTACAAGGAGAAACTTCAGGCAGATTTGTTTTGGTGGGCCTTATGTGTTTCCACATGAAAGGATGTGGGAGTCACTGATCTCATTTTTCTCACCAAGGAAGCCTTAACCCTGCCCTGTTGGCAGCAGCAGAGTCTCTTGTATGCCAGTTAGTGTGGCCTGTGCCCGCCTTTTCTCTTCCATCCTTCTTTATGTTTCTAGTTTAATCCCTAAATGAAGAAAAGATTAGTCACAAGAATTGGGTGTCCTACTAGTTACACTTCCATATCGCAGATGAGGAATTACTTCTAAAGTAATTAAGGCCACAGTATGCACTTTGCTTTTTGGTATGATTTATACACCTTCATCTAACTGTTGGTTAAATCATTACAGAAAAAAAAAAAAAAAAAACAAACCAAAACCAAACAGACATGGGGAAGAAATAGGAAGAACAGCATTTGCATGGGGAATATGGCAGCTACTGAACATGTCAGTATCCTCAGTTATATTGTGTTGCAGGTCACAGTGTTGACTTTACTAAAGGCCCCAGAAATGCCAAAGAGCCAGTGAATTAAAAGAACTATTCTTCTGGATCCTGAGGAGCGGCAAATTGCACTCCTACGCTGGTCATTCCCAAATACAGGGTTGAAGGCAGGAGTATGGTCATTAGTTGCACATTCTTGTCTGTTTTCTGTCTCTGCTAATCCTTTTTTTCCCAATCCTGATTGGTAACATAAGAATGTGGACATCCCCATTGAGCTGGGGTAGCTATAAATCAGAGTTGTTAATGAGCTGATAAGAGTAGAGTTTGTCCATGTGTTAGTTGTTCAGTTTCTTCAAGATAGTGGGTGGTGATCTAATAAGAATAGTAAAATCCTGGGCCCGCTCTCTCACTGCCCTATAACTGAAATCAAGAGAGGTATACAAAAGTATACAACCAGGAAAGCAAGATGGAAGAACGTTTAATAAACTGCAGTGATTAATCTATTTCTATATCTACTCTGTTTATTATTAGTTCAAAATAAACCATTGTGTTCCTAACCAAAGAGATTGAGGGTTTTTTATAGTAGTACAGCAAATGATTAAGCAATCAGTATGTTTTTTATTACATTGTATGTGAATCCCATTTATCCCTGACTTAAACTGTGGAGCCCCATTCCTATTCAGATCATCCATTAAACGATATTTTACTATTGTGAACACCAGCTATACAGTGTAAATTTCTTGCAATTCTATGTACCTTACTGCACATGGGATAATACAAGAAAGGTGGTTTTTCTGCCTTACATCAGATGGTTGCTGTGAAACTAAGCCCTGACCTACTGATGAATCAGAACCTCTACAGACTATTTACCTGCACTTGTTCATTTTCAGGTTTGCAACAAGAGGTTTTGTTTCACTGTGAGGACCTCATCTGTATGGACACTCTTATGAATGCTTCCATTGAAGTCAATGAGGCCATGAAAAGAAGGCTAATGTCATGGCCATGGGGCTAGATGAGGCCTTGGGAGACTTGGGTTCCTTTCCTCAGCTGCAAAATTTACTCGACTTCTATTAAATCATATAGATAATCTTCAGGGGAGCAGGGAGTTAGGTAACTAAACATGTTTCCATATCTACATTTAATCTCTGGGTTGGATTTATCCTATGTTGCTGTCAGCACCTACATCTGTCAGCACCTACATCTGAGGTGGCCATTTAGATTCCCACTGCAATCAGGACAGTACTTCACCAGCTTGATCCCTCTGACGTCTTTTGGAAATTTAGAATGAGAGGAATTGCATCCAGCAATACCAGTTCTTCTCATTGTCTATTAAGGGAGCTTAGATCATTGATCAGCTTAGTGTGGTATAGGACATTTCTTTACTTTTACATAACTTTCCTGCTAATGATCCCTTTGGGACTATAAAGCTGAACTGTCAGATTAGTTGAGGTGGAAATAGTGCTTTGGATTTTTTACCTTCCCTTAGATCTGTGGCTTGTGTTGGGAAGGGCAGGTTCTACATTTCTCATGGTTGAAATAAACCAGTAAAGCAGAACAGGGAATGCACTGGAAGAAGCCCAAGGAGCATGAAGGCTCAGTATGAGGTTTTCTATTTGTGAAACCCTCATCTGTCTATTACTCTATGAGAGATTTCTGATTTGCAACATGTATTTCGTGTTTCTAATGCAAGCCTATTCAGGTAGATGTTGCTTTCTCTGAGAGGGAAAGGCTGACAGTCTGACAGCAGACCAACTATCTTGCGAAGGCAAAAAATTTTCTGTCTCCAGGGTGAGAACGTCCCTGTTATGGTAGAAGAGTCAAAAAGATGTCTTACATAAAGAGTCTGTATGTACAGCTGACTTCAGAAGTCTGTGATCGTTTTCATTTTCAAATGAGTGGTTAAAGCAGATTAGGAGGAAAGAAAGCTCAGTTGGTTCTTCTGCATCAAAAGAAGCTGTTGTTGGGACTGTGGTTAATTTATTAGGAAAGACATGCTTAACAGAGCAGACATTTGCTAATGGCTGTAGATGAAATAAAAAGAATTAAAGAATCAGTATTACAAAATGAGCAAGTAGATGAGGCAGTCTTGTGCAACTGTCTGGAAGTATACAATGTATCTGGAAGTCAAGTTTGAATTAATGGATGGGGCCTACCTTTTTTACTGTAGATACAGAATCTGTTCCCAGTTCTGCCTGAGGTAGCATTGTGAAATCCATCACTTTCAATAAATAAAGCAGGAGAAATTGTTGTAGCGTACATCAAGAGAGAATAGGTCTAAGACGCAACTCTTCAATAAAGGCCATAGGAATATTAACAGCAGTCAAGAGTAATGAAATTCTGATCCCCTGGTTCCTACACCGATCCAGCATTACCGAAGGTTGTCTTGGAGAAGAAGTACTTTCTGTCTGTAATACCTTTCTCCCTAGATCATTTTCTCTGTCAGATATAGTTAGGATCTGAAGGAATTGTCATTTTCACCACAAAGTTGTCATTATCATTGCTAAGAGATAGATATAAATTCCTGTGGGACCGTATTTGTCAAAGCAAAACAGAAGTGAGGGCTTTTAGACTTGGGTACAGACCTTACAGAGACTTTTTGATGCTTAAATTGATTGATTAGGTTAGGGTCCTTGTTGTTCTTGGAATACCATTTTAAAATGGGAAAAAATAAAAATCTTGTTCAGTTGTATTCTTAAACCTGTATAAGTAATACTCAAGAAGTGTCTCTCTATACTTTCAGCTAAAGAACAAAACTGAAAGGGAAATGGAAAATATAATTACACATAAATTAATTCCATTGCATTTTAAACAATGTAATATATTGCTAGTTAATTTTTGCCATATCTTGATATAGTAAAAAGGAAATAAAATGTTAACCTTGTGGATACTAATTTCCTTGACTGATACATGAACAGTTTTCTTACCAACACGCACCAGGAAGATGAACCTTGACAGGGCGGTGAAATAAATTTAGTTATATGAAAAACTAGAGCATACTGTGATTAGACAAGGGATCAGTGTTTTGGCATTTGCGGGAGAAGGTCTGGCTGGCATTAGGGATGTGCACTTCAGCAATCCCTCAGCAGATCTCAGGGTCCCATTCTAGTACATGCTGGCTACCATAGCAAGGATTTCCTTATTTCATTTATTACATTTTTAATTTCCTAGCTAACTGGATCCAGCTGTTTCAGCCCTTCATGCAACACAGATATTTTATGCTAAATCCAAAGGGCCTAAATTAAAGCGAAAGGAAATTTGCATATTGTGTGAAACTACTTGTTCAGCAGATCCAGATTATGTGGTACTAATCACAAACACTAGATAGAGTAAATCCTCTTGAAGTCACCCTGGGGTTAAGTCAAATGCTTTACACTCTTTGACACATACCCATGAAATAAGTAATCAAGTCTGTTTGACGTTCTCTCCTAATTATGTGTGTATTTTAAGCAGATGCTTTTCCAGCTGATCTGCGCCTTTTGAGATCTTTTTTCATTATTAATCAGAAAATCACGCTGTATGTTAATGGCAAGTGCCAATTATGAGAAACTAATATTAGTTTCTTTGCTTAGAAGCTCTGCCCTTGCAAATAAGACCATTGCCAAATAGCATATAGATGTAAAGAAAATGTAAGAACCTCTGAATGTTATCCATTGGGCATAATTATTCTACCATGTACTGCACTATTTCAGCCTAAAACTAAAATTTATTCTTCCACATACTGGTTTTTTAGTTTGAGGAGAAATATTAAGTAAAGAAAGTTCTGTTGGTAGTAGGAATGGGCTCTTGTGTTCACAAAAGCTAGAATTTAAATGATAAAAATATTTTTTCCCCCAAGACAACATTCATAATTTCTGTCAAGAATTTTAATACATAAGCTTAGCCTTTCATGAGTTCTTCTTACTCAGTGAGATAATATCAGGAGACAAAATTAATATTTAATTAACTTGGGAGTCACTGAGTTCTTAAGCAAACCTCATTTTTATTGTGACTATGTAAGAACAGTCTTCAGAAATTGCTAGTGACCTAGTTGGTTCTCCCCCTACTCTTCAGCTGAATGATGCAAACTGCCACTTGCAGTTTGCTGAAGTTTCGAACTATGTTCCCTTCAATGTGTTTAGCAGAGACATCTACTGGCAAAACGTTAACTAGCATTCTCTTCCTCGGGTCCTATAACGCCTTTTCTTACACCTCTGAAGGGAGACCTGCTAATATAGAAATGAGTAGCTTTTAGATGTGCTGGAGCATTAAATCTATTATTTGGGAAGAAGCATTAAGTAATATATCAACAGATGCAAAATTAATAAAGGCAAAAATAGAATTTTCCTATTGTCTCACTAAGGTTACTTCCTGTTGAACTACTACACTACTTTAGCGGAGATATGCATAACAAAGAAGAGAATAAAGGAGTTTATGACCCATTGTAGATGAACATGACTAATTGCAAATCACGTAACAATTGTAGTTAGTCTCCACTGATTTTGATTCAGTCAATACAGAACGGAAAGAAAGAAATTACAGGATATAATCAGAAGAGCTATTCCACCTACAGTGACTAGTTTCTTGTCTAATGCTCCACACTCATAGTTTATTTTTTTTATAAACATCTGCCTCAGCTGTCACCTTTGCTGAGTGTTTAATGGCTCTCAATAGAGCCGTTCTAGACACAGTTTCAACACTTGTGCACTAGCTGCTCTAGTTGTGGTTTAAACACTTAGAGGCGGTCAGTGGTGGAATGAAGAAATGCCTGGTGCTCGCACAGATGGAGATAACAGCAAGTCCCCCTTGGGCTCAGGCCCTGGAGGAGCCCGCAGGAGTCCGCCCGGCAGCCCTGCCTCTTCTTGTCCAGTCCAGCCTCACTGCCCTCCCTGGAGACACCCACGTATCTTGGAGTGGGCATAGCCTTGCAGAGGTGGAAAAGCAGAACTGAAAGAACACAGATGATTACATCCCCCCAACAAAAGGTCGTTAAATATTTAAAAATCAGTCTTGGTGTTCTCAGGTAACCTGTGGATTCAAGAGACTAAGAATGAGTCCCTCTAAGAGAGATGAGTCCCTCTTTTATAGAGAGGCCTGCTATAGCAGTGAAATTTTTCAAATTGGCTTTACTCATGTAAAAGGTCACTATTCTCTTAGGTAAATGTTCACTGAACCTATTTTGATCAGTTCTTCTGGTATAATGCTAAAAGTATTCATTTTGCTTTACTCTAGGTTTATATGCATTTATAATGGCCATTTCAGGTCTGTTATGCTTTCGGGTGTACATGTGCACCTCAGCCAAACTTCAGATTTAAGGTCCACACATCTGCTCACCCGTATCAAATCCCCTATTCCCCCATTTTCACCCACATCCTAATTTCCATGAAAAGAAGCTTTCACTGGGCAAAGGACCTGCACTTGTGAGCTGCTTTAATTGCAAATGTTGCAGTTCTATGACAGCTGGGAAAATATTTTTGTAAGTTTTTCCTCTGCTCCTCCTTTCTCCTCCCCTCCTTTCCCCTTCCTTTTTTCTTTTTATCATTTTATCATTAATAAATAGTACAATTCACAGGGATTTAGGGAGGTAATATCGCTGATGCACATTTTCTCAGCCTAACTATGTCAGCCAGAGGACTTTCATTTTTTACAGTAGAGCAATGTTGGCAGAAGGTCTGCTAGTTGTATGTAGTTATTTCACTAAGCAAACTAGGTTGAGCTATTGTCACAAGAGCTGGTGTAAACCCTCTTTGTGTTAGAAGGATTTTGGTACCATAGCCGCACTGGCAAAACCTTTAAGGAATAAAAAGCTATTCGCTCCTGAGTGTCTAGCAGCACAATTCTATATTTCAGGCATGATGTTCCAAGTCAGTGTAAAACCAGGTGAAAATGCCACACTTCTGACATGGCAGCATACTACACCCCTTTTCTAACGACCTAAATAATTACAGCACTGTGCAAGGCAACCAATATTCATGATCCTGTGGGGAGTCCTCACCCAGTATAAACTGTCATGGTTTTTTGATATTAGTGGAGGTATGATAGTTGACATCACCTGCACCTAAATCTTTAGCCAAGATCATGGAGATGCTGTTTGAAAAGCTGTCATTTATAGGTGGGTTTGAGAAATATCTTCAGAATACTGACCCGTAACAATTGAGCTAGTTTCACTCCTTGGACATGGCTAGGAGTTCATACCATAAAAGAACTTCATCCCAGAAATTAAAGGGCAAGGCTGGGGATCAGAATTATTGAGTTGGTTTTATTTATATAAATAAATTTTCATAAATTTTGGCAACACTGTAGAGTGGTATGATTTTCTTTCCGTACTGTATAAAGAAAAATTGGAGCACATTGATTCTAGACAAGTAAGCAGATGACGGTATGTTGGATGCTCACAGGCATGTTGTGTTTGAGCCTGTTTTGGGACAGAGGAGGATGTCTGTTTTGAAAGGTTTCTTTTTCAATATAGATCCCATAATCACAACAATAGTTTATTTTCCTTATTGTGACTATATGTTAAGCAGTGAAACTCAGCTTCTAACTAGTAGAGAGCCTGGGCCCAAGTGTATTATTTTCTTGAAGTATACCGAAAATTATGTTACGTGGGTAACTGAAAGCAACAGGCCTAGTGCCTTTTCAGAGTGCTTCCAGGCACCTGTTTTTAATTTCTTACATTTATTTTTCCCTTTTTCCTCTTCACATTAGTGGCAGGGTTTTTGTTGTTGTTTTTTGGAAACCAGGATCATCTGTGTTCATGGAGGTGTTTTTGACTATTTTTTGAACCCAATTTCTTTTATAGCAAGTACCATTGGATTTTTTGTTACAATTTCTTTCTTCTCCACTGTCTTTATTGATTTGATATGAGACTATCTACTTTTTGTTTTTATTTTGAGATAAATAAGATGATCTTCTAGAAGGACATGAAACTCAGTTAGATTTCACTTAGGCTGTGGTTTGCAAGATCTGCTAATTTGCCATCATCACTGTTGATGAAGTGATTAAAAGATTTTTTTTTCCAGACATCCACCCCAAATCTTGGCCAGAGTTGATGCCTAGAGGCTGAGTAGTCAGTGTACCTACTTTTGAGCTCTGGCAGTTGGCAGGCCAACCTACTAACCTAAGTTTCATCTAACTCTGCCTCCATAAATAAAAATCATCAAAAACTCTGGCTGACTGCTCAAATTCACAATCCTTGTTAGGGCTATGGGTGACAGTTACAGAGTTTGCCACTCCTGGCTTATAGCCTCTTCTATAGCCAGTGTGTTGTGTAGTCTGACAGAAGCTGCTAAGCAGAGGCTTGAATTTCATATCAATATAACCTAAAAAACACGAGTCAGGTCCAAAGGTATTTGAGACATAAAATCTCCTATAATTTTATATTAAGATGATATGGGTGGGGAACAGAAGCTGCATGGACTATCTTGGAGAATAGAAAACTTGGAAAATGCTCAAGTGCCACCCTATAAATCAGTTGTTTCTTATAATCCAAAATATGTAATGCAGTCCTGATTACCTCATCACACAGGTATGTCCACAGAATTGGAGGGTGCTCAGTGGTGAGCAGCAGCACAAAAGAGTGCTCACATGAACAGAGACTAAAATAAGAATAGCATCCTTTAGGGACGTGCCTCTGCTTATCAAGAAAAAAATGGATGCTTGTGTGGATTTAAAAACGTGCTTAGCAGAACACAAAATGTGTGTTTTCCCACATATGTTTGATTTTGCAGTGTTTGCTGTGTTTAAAGCATTCCCATGGTGCCTCCTGTTCCTGTTGTTCCACAGGGCCTTTGCTATTCTTAGAAGCAAGTCATCAGGGGAATTAAACCAGTGTTCAAGAAAGGGGGGGGAAAGCAGGAAAAGAAACTATGAGGACAATCCAATTGTTCCTATGCCACTTAATTCAATAATAAAAAAAACCTTAAAAGGATTTGGGGGCTGCAAGCTGCTGTCGTAGTGACTAATTTACCATGCATGCAAAAGATCAATGAGGGGGCCTTGAGCTAGCCAACATGCACTGCTGATCTGGGCAGTCGAACTGCTGGGTACATCCAATTATTAAGGAAAACAATGAAGTTCAAACTCCAGAATATCTTTTTCTTGGTGTGTGTAATTCATATGGATGTTTGGATTCTGCTAGTTTAATTGTGAGAAACGTAATGCAAAAATAATAATAATTACCCAATTAAATGGGTTGATGTGTTTCTATTAATCAGTCTCATTAAATTATTAAGCCACTTATCTATCTTTAGCACTAATACGCACTACATGACTAGTGGACATTACATTGATAACAAATCTAGAACGAATTTTTATACTTTTTAAGAAGTATCAGTGTCGTGGTTTAGCCCCAGCTGGCAACTAAGCACCACGCAGCCGCTCTCTCATTCCTCCCGCCCCACCCCCTCAGTGGGATGAGAAGGAGAATCAAAAAAAAAGTAAAACTCGTAGGTGGAGATAAAGACAGTTTAACAGCTAAAGCAAAAGCCACGCACTCAAGCAAAGCAAAGCAAGGAATTCCTTCCCCACTTCCCATGGGCAGGCAGGTGTTCAGCCATCTCCAGGACAGCAGGGCTCCAGCACACCTCACGGTGACTTGGGAAGACAAACGCCATCACTCCCAACGTCCCCCCTTCTTCCCTCAGCTTTATATGCTGAGCGTGACGTCACATGGTCTGGAATATCCCTGTGGACAGTTTGGGTCAGGTGTTCTGGCTGTGTCCCCTCCCAACTCCTTGTGCCCCCCGAGCCTTCTCGCTGGTGGGTGAGAAGCAGAAAAGCCCTGGGCTCTGGGTAAGCACTGCTCGGCAGTAACTAAAGCATCCCTGTGTTATCAGCACTGTTTGCAGCACAAATCCAAAACATAGCCCCATGCTAGCTACTATGAAGAAAATTAACTCTATCCCAGCCAAAACCAGCACAATCAGCTAAGCAAACTCGATAGCTCTGTGCAGCCATCATACACTGATAATGCAAAAGGTTGAACCAGCCTCACTGTTACTTGAGCAACTATTTTCATTAAGGTGTGCAGGATTTGACCCAACTTCATGAGTTTTCTAGAACAAACCATAATTTTTTCATTACTTTCTGAGATTTTTGCTCCTATAAAATAACATTTCTATATAGGTAACAGTATTATGTGCAATTTGCAGCTGTGCTTTATCTTTTACACTGCAACAAGCTAAAATATAATGGTTGATTTTCAAAGTCCTGATTTTGACAGGCCTCCAAATTATTTCACTCTCCACCATGAAAGATCTCAAGTCACACTGTAAGCATATGTATAGCATAAAGAGTTATGAGAAGGGTATATGGCTGGCTTCCTGAGTTGTGGCTGGAGAGACCTGGGGAGCAGCATGTGCCGCCAGCTAATCAGAGGATGAAAGGATCAGGCCAATGGCTGCACCCAGAACAGAAAGTTATTGAATGGGAAAAAGGAAGGCAATATGCTGAAATACTTACAGTGCAAGCCCAGCTGCAGAGTGGCGTTACATGGGAGTTATTTGTGTAGATCTCATGATGAGATTTGATATTTAGTGAGCCGGATTTGCCAGGTGTCTTGAGCTCATGGACAAAATGACTATTTGCATTATGTTCCTCCCCCACTAATTTATTTGTATAAATAAAAAAATACCAAATCTTCCCACTTATTTCTGTTCTAGTATGTGAGACGCTACTGGGAGGTGATGTCTTGTGGGTGCTTACGTCTGCCACATGCTGTCCTATGATGGGGCTGAGCCTAAGGCATTGGGCCACAGCTGGGAAAGGTGCCCATGGTGTTGTAGAGTTCAACAACCTCCTCTTGAAAAACTGGTCCAGCAGAGTGGCTGTGCTTGGGGTGCGAGGCTGTGTGTTTTCCTAGGTTTCCATTTTCACCATGATTTTGTGTTCATATTTCTTCCAAGTACAGAAGACTAGGGTTTCCTGCTAGTTAGTTGGTGGAAATGCAATCAATGGGAGTTGCAGGATGGTATAACAAAGCAAAGGAGATTCTCAAGTGCTGCCAAATGTTCAGTGGCAGGAAATAGGTCAGGTATTCCGATTGGAAAAGTGATGTTAAAAAGGGTAAGAGTAGAGGAAGCATTTTTTGTTTAGTTGTAGTTTTTGGTTTTTTTTCAGCAAATTCCAGAGAAGAAACTTGCTGTGATTTGATGCTCACAAAATCTAAAAGCAGTGGGGGACACAATTAACAGATCGCTGCGATTTGTGAGGTGAAACAAGAGATGAATTGGACTCATGGGTTTTAGTAGCCCAAAGATATTTTTATGTCATCCTTTCTTGTGCTTGTGATGTTTGATAATAGCTATACAGAATGAGATAAAGTGCGGTAAATTTTCTGCCAGTGCGGGAACTGCTAGAGGAAGTCTCTGGGAGAGAAGAGTATAACAACACAGAAGCAAAGGGCAAACAATGCCAAGGGCAAGTAACTCCAGTAAACAACTCAGGCATGTGGTTTTTAGTATAAAGCATTGTAGGTAGAGCAGCTGCTGGATAGAATGAGGAATATCAAGACGGATCTGAATAAAGCCCAGAAATAAAATCTGTTAGTATTTCTCTGTGGTCTTATTTACAACATAAAGTCAGATCATCAACTGATGTAAAATGGTTTATGGCCTAACAATATTAATGCAATTAGGACAGCTGAGCACCGTTAGGAATCTGTCCATTAAAGTCTACACCCATCCCATAAAAACAAGACTGAATTCCCATTATTGCATTAAGCTTGCCTAAGCACCGTGCATCATCCAAATGGCGAGCAGTGACTAAGCAATGTTGTGTTTTAATGAATATTCAAACACAGATACATCATTTTATTTCTGTTGGCTTTTTAATTTTCTAATGCTTTTTCAAGGTCTGTGCTTTTGGGAGGGGGAGGCAGACGTTTTCTCTTAGAGGAAAGAAAGGCACATTGCCATTTCATTTCTTAGTAGAGGTTCCTAATGCGATTACCAAAATGTGAGTAACAATCAAATAATGTGGAGGCTTATTCCCTATGGATAGCAAAAATAAATTTCAGTCAAATGTTTCCGGCAGAAATCTCAAATTTGTCATGCAAAGTACTTCTCTGCATTCAAACATAATGTATTTATGTGAGTCAGAAACATCAAACATAAGGATAAATAGCCAGATTATAAGTACAGTCTGCTTATGAAATGATTGGAATAGAAATGCAATTAATGAATCTGGCAGAATGGCTATGAAGCAGTGTTAATGCCTTGAGATTTAAAGAAAGCATCCATATATGCTTTACACCATGGGGTCAAGGAGACGCTTAAAGACTGCTTCCTGTTCTCCCTGTTAACAATCTTTGACTTCCTTTTCATTCTTTGTGTCTTATACTCATGTCAGAAGAGCATTAGGAGCAATTTTTACAAACTTCTCCTGGGCTTATATTTAAAAGGGAGCTGAGGCCTGGGAGGCCAAGGGGAAGAGAATTAAAAGATGGGCAACATCATCGATACTTTCCTTCTACCTTGAAGGCAGTGTGACACTACATACTTGTTAAAAAAAAAAACAAACCAGGAGTGGGAAAGGATGGTATGTGCCTATGTCTGACAAAAGTGCTGCTATTAACTCCTTATCCCAACTTTCCCAACAGTGCTGACCAGTCAGAAGCGTTCTCTAAGTTGCTGCAGGTCTTACTTGCCCCAGAGGAGCCGGGTGAGCAGTGGTAGCTTCTGTCTCCTCTTGTCACTTGATTCCTCTGCATCCTTAAAAGGGAATGGATATAATCTGAGATACCTGGGTTGGATCTATAGATGTTTGTGAGGGGTTAGATAGGAGTGGCATAAAGCATATGAACTGGCAGGTTTTAATAATTGTGTGGGTCCTGCGTTTTTCTGGGGCTCAAGGGTGCATGTTTGGGAAAAAGAACAGGAGTAAGCATCGACTGTGAGGTATAGGAGCCCTCTGTATTGGTTTGTGTTCATGTGGTTCCTTTACTGGGAAGATTTTGAGGAGATATGCATCAGCAGTCTGTCATCAGTGGATGGTTCAGTGGATTTTGTCAGGTTTCTGTGTCCATCAGCTAGTGGCAATGGAATAAAACATTTAAATTTTGTAAGGACCTTGCAGGGCATGCCCAAGCAGAAGCTGCTGAGTGCAACGCCAGGCTCAGTTAGCATTGTCTGATGGCAGCAGCTGGCATTGCTTTTAAGCAATGAGAAGTGCTGAGATTCATCTCCCCCTTGCCAGGACCCCAGAGACTACTTCTATGGAGAATTTGTTGTGGCAGTACTTACTGCTTCTTTTTGGGGGGCAATTTTAACTTACAGTATCAAAATGTGACTTGACTAGCAGAAATCTTTGGATTTACCATACTGCACTATTATGTTGCAGGTAAATTATAACACCCTGCTCCAAATAAATGTGGCAAATTAATCCAGTCTTCATATCTTAATTGAGCCTGCTTAATGCCAAGGCATCACAATACTTTGAATATGTTATTACTTATTTCAGTAAGTGAATATATAAATAACAAACCTCAGGTTGGTTTTGGTGAGCTGGTGTAGGTGAAACCCAGGTCTGGATGACCTGTACTTAGTACTGAGCTTAGAGCATATGAAAGTAAAAGAAGGAAGGTAAAAATGGTATTAGGACATCTGTATGATAATTTTGAAGCTGTACAGGATTTATTACAACTTAAAAAGCCTTGGAGCTAGCGTAGTTTATGTCCAGTTATCCATGGCCTACAGATCTTTGTGAGAAGGGTTTTACTAGGAAATAGATCTTACTCTGTCCACCAGAGGAGAGGATTCCTTTATAAAGGAAGAAACTTTATTAGTCTCAGGTCTTTGTTTTCTTGCCTTTAAGTGAGCTGCGGGTATTTTCCTCCAGAAAAGCCTTTTTTTCCTGTTTAACTCGGCAATAATGATCCAAGGTGTCCAAGCAACCTCTGTGCACTGAAGCTAGTCTTCCAGGAAATGTGGAAAATCCATAAGGACCACGTGATTTGTTATGAGGTGGTATCATATGGTACACAGATAATTTCCTTCTTGCAGTAAGTCCATAAGAAGTCTTTATGTGCCCGCATTGGAGCCTTTTTCCTATTTGATGAACCTGGTAGAATACAGCTAAAAGGAAAAGTTGGCAACTCTCTTGCTTGTCCCTCAAGCAGTGCCCACTGTGGTTTGTAATAAGGCACATTCCCAAGGAATTGTGAGGACCTTCACTCAGCTGTTCTTAAATCCAGAAACTCATTTTCCTTCTGTTTGTGTGTTGTGGCCAACTGAGAGTCTACGAAATCTCAGAAAGGTACCTCTAGAAAGACCTCAATCTTCTGCAGAGCTTCTTGACGGTATTGGTATAGCCTTCATTTGCTGATGTTCTTAATCAGAAATGTAGTTACTAAATAAATTTTTATCTGATATTTATTTTTCATGAACTTTAAACATTTTGTGTAAATGTGCAATTTCTGTTTGGGGGGTTTTTTTTGTAAGAAATGTCATTGTGTCTTGTATCTACAAAATGTGGAAATATTATTATTTATCTGGTTTTCTTGTAGATTACAAGATACTAGTTTTCATACATCTTGTTAAATGCTCTCAAAATGTAATTAGCAAGGTGTGGTTTTTCACTAACTTTAGAAGTTTACAGGAATCAGAACAAACCAACATGGTGAATTTTTGAGTTATGTCACTCAATGTGATGGAAAGACACTTTATTAGGCCGGCGAGTGCAATCTCCTCGGCAACCCCAGCAACTACTTCTTTAAAGCCTGTTTATAAATTATTGAGAAGATGCTTGTTCATGGGCATGAATTGTGTGGGGTTTTTTAAATTATCACTTCACAGGAATTTAATCACTTTATATTTGCAATTTAAATCAGAATTACTTTTTAATATGTTGGAATTTCATATATAAGAGGAATTCTGGTTCCTGATCAGCTGTATAGAAACTCTGCTTTCCCTTGAAAGAGGCTGAATTTTATAATACAATGAAGAGAGTTGTAATCAAGTCTGGCTGCTTACAGGTTATTAAAGCTGTTAGTCACTGTGTCTGTATGAAAGAGCAATGGATATATCATTAGAAAACTAAGCTAGCAGCATTAGTATGTAGGCCTTTTTGCGTTTTGCTTGTATCATTGAATGTGTCTGTAATGTCTTTTCTAGACCCACATAGGGAGTAAATGTGTTGCTCAATGGAATGAAGACAAACAGCCCTCCCAGCTCAAGGCTGAGGGCTTTCTGGCAAGTTTTTTCTGATGTTTAGGTGGAATTTCCTGTGTTTCAGTTTGTGCCCATTTCCTCTTGTGCTGTCACTGAGCACCACCAAGAATAGCCTTGCTTCATCTTCTTTGCACCCTCCCTTTGGGTATTTATACACATTGAGAAGATCCTCCCTGAGCCATCTCTTCTCCAGGCTAAACAGTTCCAGCTCTCTCAGCCCCTCCTCATATTAGAGATGCTGCAGTCCCTTATTCATCTTTGTAGCCCTCTGCTAGACTCACTCCAGTATGTCTGCATCCTTTGTACTGAGGAGCTCAGAACTGGACACAGCACTCCAGATGTGGCCTCACCAGTGCTGAATAGAGGGGAAGGATCACCTCCATCCGTGTAATACAGCCCAGGATACCATTTACCTTCTTCGCCACAAAGGCACATTGCTGGCTTGTGGTCAGCCTGTTGTCCACTGGGACGTCCAGATCCTTTTCTACAAAGCTGCTTTCCAGCCAGTCAGACCCTGGCCTGTACTAGTGCCTAGATTTACTCCTACCAAAATGCAGGACTTCACATTTCTCTGTGTTGATCTTCGTGAGGTTCCTTTTTCCAGCTCCAGCCTGTCAAGGTCCCTCTGGATGGCAACACAATCATATGTTGTATCATCTGCAAATTTGTTGAATGTGCATGCTGTCCCATTGTCCAGGTCATTAATGAAGTTGTTAGACAGCAAAGGACTCAGTATCAACACCTGGGGTAGTGACTAGCTTCAAGGTGGACTTTGTGCCATTGATCACAACCCTCTTAAGTCTGGCAGTTAAGCCAGTTTTCAGTCCACCTCACTGTCCACTTATCTAGCCCACACTTCATCAACTTGTCTGTGAGGATGTTACAGGACACAGTGTCAAAAACCTTACTAAAGTCCAGATAAACAACATCCACTGCTCTCCCCTCATTCACCAAATCGGTCATGTCATTGAAAAAGGCTATGAGGTTGGTTAAGCGTGATTTCCTCTTTGTAAATCCGTGCTGACTACTCCTGATCACCTTATTGTCCTTCATGTGTGTGGAAATGGTTTCCAGACTCGTTTGCTGTATTATCTCCCCAGGGACTGAGGTGAGGCTGACCAGCCTGTAATTCCCTAAGTCCTCCTTCTTGCCCTTCCTGAAGACAGGAATGACATTTGCTTTCCTCCAGTCTTTGGGCATTTCTCCCCGTCACCATGATCTTTCAAAGATTATCAGAATTGGCCTTGCAACTGATATCAACCACCTCCCTCAGCACTCGTGGGTGCATCTCATCAGGGCCCATGGACTTGTTTGTGCCCAGTTTATTTTAAGGGTTCCCTAACTTGATCCTGCACCACTGATGGTAAGTCTTCCTTGGACTAGGCTTTCCCTCTGGTCTCAGGGCCTGGGGTTCCTGAAGGCAAAGCTCACCAGTAAAGACTGAGGCAAAGAAAGTGTTGAGAACTTTAGCCTTTTCTGTGTCCTTCCTCAACAGGGCTTCTGCTTGTAGAAGTCCTTCTTGTTACCCATTACATCCCTCACCAAATTCCTAATCACATTCCTGAATGCTCAGACCATGGCTCTGTATCCCTCCTGGGTCACCTGGCCCTGTTTCCACCTCTCTCCTTTTTATGTTTTAGTTTAGTGAGGAGCTCCTTGTTCATCCATGCAAGTCTCCTGCTGCCTTTTCTTGGTTTCCTGCTTGCTGGGATGGACCATTCTTGAGCTTGAAGAAGGCGATCCGTGAAACGTTTTGTTTGACATGAAATGGAATGTTTCTTGTCAGGTTAAAACCAAATTTTTTCAGTGACTAATCCTAACTGTGATTTGGAGCATTTCTGAAAAGCTGGACAAGTCCATCAGCACCTGGGTAAAAATGGGCATTCAGGAGTGTAGACTATGTATCTGATTCAGGATTAATTTAAATCACTAAAAAAATTCTCGTTGATATCCATGAGCACAGAATCGGGAAGTGGGTTATTCTTGTGGTTCATGGTGTCAGTTTACCATTTGGGGAAGAATCAGTCTGTGCTACACGTATGGGAATGGTAGCAAGGGACGAAATGGAGCCTGTAAGCTTTTTATGGGTACAGTAAAAAATGGTTATTGAAACTAATCTTAAGTATTTAGAGTTTAGCCCTTCCTGAAAAAGCTGTCAAGGTTTTAATAGAAAATAAAAGATTTTCTATTACATTTTTAACCATGTGCTAACAATTAGAAGAGAGTTATGAGGTGGATATAGAACCCCATATGAAAGCAATAAAAGCCCCCAACCTCTAAAAAGGAAAAACTCTCTGTTAAACTATCTGGACTTTCACAATACTCACTAGGCAGCCCAATGGATTTGATTTTATTGGGCTTTTCTACAAAGAGTCTCTTACAAGAATATAACTATTAATGACATTTAATAAATTATTTCCAGGATTGAGGTCTTAATTAAGTTTTTAATTTCAAGCAATTTAAGGGGGTGGTTTTGCAGTAATTTTGTAAGCAGAATATTTTCACTTTAGAGCACATTTATCAATTTTTTTTCTGGAAAATACACCTGTTTATACATCAAACAATTCATTATGTACGTCATAATAAAGGGGGAAGAGGAGCAGTCTGTGGATAGTGAGCTTTGCTCAGACAAAGTAGAACTCATATATGATAAAATAGACATAATTGCAAAGTGTGAAGGTATCTACATAAATATGCATATGCCCCCTTTACAAATTCTTTTTTAAAGTGTCTTGCTCAAAGCCACCCAACATAGCTTCACAAAACAACTGCTTTCATCTTTGTTATTGTTTTTTAATGTTTTCCTCGGCAAACAATACTTACAGAGATATGTTTTATGTATTGATCCTTACCAGAAGGAGAGTTTTAAATCAATGCTAATTTTGAATTGTCAAGCTACCAAAAAGAAGCATAACTATAAGATGGTAGTAGTCGATGGCTTTTGTGTGTTCTTCTAGCATCATGGAGCAGGCTATTCTTTATGGGAATTTTTGATGCAGCAGCAGTTCCTGGCAGATAAACAACCTCAGCAGTGAATATTTTATTCTCTCTCTCTATAATGTGTGTAACATTCCAGGTGTATTTGTCAATTTGGTATATTCAGTGAGATACACGTTAACTAAAAGAGCATTCAGTAATTTTAAAAATAGTTTTACATCATACATCTCTGGAATTTTCGAGCAGTAAAATCTAAATATTTTTAAATGAACGAATGAAGTCATTTCCACCTCAAGAAGAAGTTTTCATAAAGGGCTAAAATCCCTTGAAAGTAGGGATTGTTATAATTGTTACTGAAAGTCTGGGCAAAACTTTTTTAGGGCTTTGCAGCTTGTGGTACACTTGTTTACTTCTGGTTTTGAACATACTAATTGATACGTATTTTGACCAATGGGTTTAAAATGATAGTCAATGTAACATTATGAGTCTTTTAAACAGAATTCTTTTTCATCTCCAAAATGTTCATGTTTTAAAGTTATTTAAAGTTTTTGGCTGAAAACTCAAATACCTAGTTTCATGTTAATAAATCCAGTTGTCATGTAAACAGTGTCAAGTTTCAGCAGTTTCAGTTACAACTACAAATTTTGAAGAGGCATAATAAAGAAAATGGGGGAAAAAATGTTTATGTTAGCAGAACAGAGGGAATTTTCTGTTGTGCTCTAGAGCCAGGATAGCTCGTGTAGTTCTGCCTCATGGTAACAGCAGAAGCTGAGTAATTGAGGCATTCACCCATATCCTGAAGATGGGATCAACACCATCCAAGAGGGAGCCCTCTTTGGGAGCTACAACAGCAGCCCTTCAGCCATTTCACACACGGGAGGAGGCGAGGTACTTCCCTTCAGAGATCCCCAGCACATGGCTTGGCATTCATGTTGTGCCTTGGATGGGATGATTTCAGCCTAATTAAACAGTAGTTGTTGACTTGCATGTTCTGTAATAGGCATGACACCATTTGGTACGTAGTTGTAGTCTAGCATCAAACAGCTCCCTTCAACTGCAGATCTGAAGCACAGCTCAAAGAATAATTACGTTTGCCTGCGACAAGCCAGGGACTGGCTGACAGAACAAGTAGCATTAGCGAGGGTGGAGACTGCCAGCGTCAGTAATGATTATATGTGCCGCTTCTGCCTGTGATGGGCTGCCAGCTCGTAAGTGCTGAACAATTGAGTGACCTTGGACAAACCCTTCCCAATAATGATACAGCATTTGTTTTAATATGAAAGTGACAAGAAGGGAAAGATCACAGTGTATCTTTCTTTCAAGCAATCCCTCATCTCCAAAATGGATGCATCTTATGTGAGTTTAATAATTTGTTTCATATGCAAAGCCTCTTTCTCCGGTATTAAGAACATCTTCATTTCAAAGCTTAGAAAAGTTAAAGAAGACTGAAGGCTGGAGTCGAGGAAGAAGCATAGTTCTTATACCTGGCAGTAGCTGTCACCTGCTTAGAGATAATAAAAATATCCTCTGAAATTTAAAACTGTACTTTATCTCAGCTTAGGTACCTGCAAACTTTTTTTATTTAAATCCATTTTTTTGTATTGAGACCACTCAGTTAATTAGGCTAAATTGTCTGTTTTATTAAAGAAAAAGTGTAAAATATGGGCAAAATATTTCTGGTAAAAATATGAACCAGAGCTAAGCTTTTTTGCACAGTTTTGGGAGGTTTCTTTTACTCTTAAGTGTGGACCACCTGCAACAGTGTTTGAATAAAATCTTTCTAAGCAGAAGAACAAAGTCTAGGATTGACAAAACTGTCTGAAGAAAGCTAGCTGCAAAATATAAGCTGCCTCACGAATCAGAGGGGGGGAAACCTATGTAACAAGCTACTCAAAGCCCCTAAGCTGTCATTCTCAGGATTCCTTCAAAACCCTGACAAATGGCACAGCTTTAGTATAACTTTTTTAAAGCTCATTCATCTTTTCCTCATAAATGTTTAATTTCTCTTTTCAGCATCGCTTTCCTGTTTGCTAGTCAACACAAGAAAGCATTTCTTCAGATACAGTCTCTGGGACATTGGATACATCTTCAGCCCTTCTCTCTCTTTTTATAACATTATTTCTTTTGAACACCTTTTATTTAACTAGAAAAAAAATGGTAGTTTACCACCCACAATCCAGCAAAAGCACCCAAGTTCAGTATTTGTCACTGTCACAGTATGAGAGAGAATGCCATCTTGAATAGGAAATCATGCTGCCAGTTACTTTTAGAAGTGCAAAGTATCATATCACCTGATACAGATCTAATGGCTTTCAAAAAGAAGTGGATCTTTTTTCTGGTTTGCTTTTTTCAACACATTCTTCTGGTGAGATGTTTTTGAGGACTGAAGCTGAGCAAGATGAGCTTTTGCAGTGGAGTACAGCAGCTGTGCAACTTGGCTGCTGAGAAACTCAGCTGCTGCTGTCTAATTTACTTATTTTATGAAGGGCTTTTACCACCCTTATTTTGAGCACCTTATAAAAAAGGGTTTTTTTGTAGTGAAAACCTTTTATTTATTAATCATGAAGAATATTAGTTTTAGGCATTGTATGCCTTTGGTTTCAGAAACAGTTTAACAGATGTGTAGCCACACAAATGAGCAGACAAGAAATGGGAAGCTACAGAGCATGCAGTCTTTGAAGAAGCATAGGTAAGCTGATTTAGCCATGAGTCATGGAAATTAGAGCCCATGCAAAAGAAGCCTTGCTCTCTCTGAGATTTTCCTGCTTGTCCAAGATACACACTGCGGCTGTGGTCATAGTCAAGCTGAAGAAGCATTGAAGAAGTCTCTGAGCATGTCCAATTCCTACAGCATTCAGTGGGAGCTACGTGCCTGCGTAGGAAGACAGTTTCACCGTGATTTGATTCACTGCAATTGTTTTCGTGAGGTTAAGAGGAGATTCGGCTCAAATACTCTCAACTTGAGAGCAGTATTGTTTGGAGGTGGAAATTGGAAATTGTCTTGTAAAGCATAGTGCCTTATATTTTAAGAGAAATATGGCTTTTTATGACGTCAGTGCCATGTTTTAAAAACTTCCTTGGTGTTACATATTGCATAATATTAATGGAAGAATTTACGGAAGTTTAATACATGTATTTGGGCATTTGCTTATTGTCACACATCTTTCCTCTTACTTCAGTACAGAAAAGAGCTGCTGACCTGTCCCATGGATGGTTTTTGCTGGCATTTGGGGCTTCCTCTGTAGGAAGAACTTATAGACAGCGAGGGCATGGCCAGTGAACTGTTGCAGGCTGGAAGCCACTGTGTGTGTGTGGTTTGTTCTTGGGTTGGGTTTTTTATTTGGTTGGGTTTTTTTTTTAATATTGCAGAATAGTCATAAATACAGAAATTCACAGTTGTGTTATTGGAAACCTAAGAACAACTGTTTTGCAGCTAAAAACACCCCTTGTATTTGATGCACAGCTTATCCGAATGCTGTGTGTTTGTGGGCAGTGCCTGTTTCACAGTGTGCTTGTAGAGCACCAGGGTTATGTCTGGCTAACTGCCATGTCTTGTGAGCCTGTCCCTTCACTCCTTCCTTTCATGTCTCGAAGTTTGGATCTGTCAGATCCCCAGGTGTTTGACAAGGCACATTTGATTCCTCAGCCGGTGGGAAAGAGGGTATTCTGAAACACTGTTTGTGTTTTTATGTTTATTGGGAGTACTTTTGTGCTACTCTGTTTCAGGTTAGTTTAAGGGATTAATAGAGCACAAGATATGGAATTACAATGTATATATTTATACCTTTGAAGTAATGGACCAACAGTTTAAGAATGCTTTCAAAATGAGTGCAGGTTCAGTGACCTCAGCAGTTCAGATTTTTTCACAAGTCTGAGATAATTGACATGTTCCTTAAAGTTTTGTTTTATAGTCATGTGACTAAGAACATCCTTTTTTTAAAGAAAAAAGTTTCATTTTCCAGCTCATTGTTTCAGAAAAAATCTTAAAAATACATAGGCTGTCAATATTCAGAAAGCAGAAGGCAAGAAGTAAGTAACAGCAAGCCCTGAGGACTTGCTTTATGAGCTATTTATGAGTTCTGCAATGCATTGGTATTTATTTCATCTCTCACACAGCTACACAGGAACTTACATTTTCTGAGAAACCCTTTTCTTTTTTTTTTTTTTTAGAGGAATTGTCCCCTGTTACTTTCCGTCCACTCCCAGCAGCAGTGTTATCACATGTTGGTAAACAAAAAAATCAACTGGAACATTCTAAAATTATTCCAGATTTGGAAAATTACTTCTCATTCCTGTTTAGTCCTCCCCAAGATAAGCATCTAAAAAGTAACACTCCAAGTAGTCTATGAATCACCTTGCCATTTGAAAGTTTCTGCATTATGAAAATACACAGCTTTAGCAGTGTAGAAAGAATAAAGCCCATGCAATAAATAGGAAATACAGTTAAAGGAAAACTAGTAAAGGAATATAACCAAATCTGTATAAATAGTTGGAGTAGGTTTAGAGTAGTTGTATGTATGTTAAGAATTTTTTATGAATACAGCAGAAAATAGGGATAAGGTTAAATTTGAATCATGGATTTCTCCTAGATTGATACCACTTTAAATAAGATCTCAATATGCCCTTGGTTTGCTTTTAAAAAGACCGTGATCTTTATTTGGAGGAACTGCCATTTTAAAAAGTATGGGACAAGCCAGTTACAGGTAGCTACAGACTGATGCCTAGCATTTCTAACTCTTCCACTGTTCTCATAGTCTTATGTTGTGTGGTATCTTTCCTAAATAGCAAATGCTTAGACTCTTGAGAGTATAAATGATACTTAATTCTATTATGTTAACAAGAATACATTTCTTGTCCTCGTGCCTATGGAGAAGAACTTGAAAATGTGATTTTTTTTCAACCCCAATGATTGTTACTTGCATCGTCTGTCTGCTTGAAAGCCAGTCTTGATTTATTTATTATATAGAATAGAAATGTATTTGGAATACATGAGGTAAATAATACTGCACGGTCCATCCTTCAAGCAAGTATTTGAACATTTAACAGGGAAAAAAGGTGAATGTACATACATTTTGCTGACACATCTAAGTTTTCAGGTATTGACCCAGGGACTTAGGAGGGACCTCTTCAGAGTTACTGACCCAACTACGAGAAGAAATACATTGGAAGTTACATGAGTGGATTTGAACTTGATCTGTGAGATCTCCAACTCTGGTTTTGATTGTATTTGTGCAAAAAATATCTGCTTGTGAGGTTCAGAGAAAGGGTGGTTCTGTGGACATTGTTCATATAGTGTGAATTAGCAACAGAAGCAAGTAGCCTCACCTCTGCTGGTACATGAAAGGTCTGGAGAGGGGCAACAGTACAAGAACAGAACCAATGGAGAAAAACATGAAAATGCTTGAGAGGGAGGGAGAGAAGGGGGCCAGGCAGAAGGAGAAACTTGACACAGAAAGTTGTACTGCTGAAAAGCTTAAAGATAAAATATAAAACCTCTCCAGACTGTGGCAGTTCCCCTCTTAATCCACAAACCAGAAAGTGATTTTTAAATAAGTCTTTCTTCACTAAAGCCCACTAAGAAAACTTTTTTACTCATTAGGCCTTCCTTAGGAGTTACATGACATGTTTTTGACAGATGGTATTTTATTGATCATGATTAGTGTGTTTCTATGTGGGAGTGCATGTATACAGACCAGCCATCAGATTACTTTTTGTCTCTGGTTTTCTTTTGGGGCTGCTACTTTCTTGCCAAGAATTGGTTGAATTTATCATAGACATGAAGACAAAAGTAGATCCCTTAACAAACACAAGCGTTATTTTTAAAAAAACAACCAACCAACCAACAAAAAAACCCAACAAAAGCAAAAAAAAAGACAAAGCGAAAAATATTATAAAACCAAGCCAGACTTGAGTTATTTCTGGTAAAGAAGTGATTTTACATGGCCTGGACATCTCCTTGAAATAAAAATTAAACAAAAAGTGTGGAAATGCTATTGCAATTGTCTAAGGATTAATTGAGTCCCACATTCTAATCCTCTTTTTCCTAGAAGTAATGGTTTCTAAATATAAAATAATAGTAACACTAATAATAAATCATCTTCCCCCCCTTTGATTTGCTCAATCTTTTGAATAAGCAAATGGACTGGGAGGGAAGAAGAGACTAGAACTGGTTATAATTTTCACTGGAGAACTGTCTGAGGTATCATCTGTCTCACTGAAATGTTTTTAATTTGTTATAACACTTTACAGGAGAAAGTAAAATTATTCTATCAAGCCATCTAGATATAGTACTTAGTATTTATTTAATTGTATTTTAAATGTATTACTTAACACATCCTACATTCCAGTATTCACAAAAAGTTTGACTGCATGGAAATGAAATATTTTAATGTCTTTGAAACAAACATTTCTTTGAGGTTTTATTAGCTAGGAGATCTGGATACATCGGCTTTCTTCCTGATGTAATAATTAGAAAATATCACTATCACAGTTTCTTGAGAAGCAGAATGCCATTTTCCAACTATCATTAACTAAAAGTGAGAATTATGTATAGCAATAACAGATAAATTTCTGTCTGAAACTAATTAATGACATTTTATGATTTTAGCATATTGATTTCATTGCTTTTACGAAAATGGACATGCCCTTAGATTGTTCTAAGTTCTGAATAGCTGACTCTCCTCTCTAAGGGGAAAAGTGACTACATTATTTAAAATACAATTCAGTGTAACTGCCAGAGAACATTCCTGATTTTCTTTAATAATCTATAAAAGCTGGAGGTTAATAGAAGGGGGAGCATAAGAACAGGAAGGGTAGAAAAAAGAGGCTGAGAGTTTTATAAATTGGAATTTATAAATTGAGAGTAGCAATACCAATCCATTAATTGAATAACATCATAGGTGTTTAAAAGCAATATATTTTTATGGCTGTGTTAAGAGGTTTTAAAGATAGATTTTGCCCTCCATTTCATAAATTAGTCTTGAAAATCTCTTCCTGTTCATGAAAGCAGAAATTCTCAAAATCTGTCTCTGGGCATCGTGACATTTTGTGGTACTAATAGATCATTCTGTTCTGACAGGAAGAATTTTAAATAAATGTCCACTCCACAAGTAGCTGTGTGAAACAGGCTGATCTGGCCTCTGTCTTTGAGTCAAATGCTCCTGTCTCTGCTGCAAAACAAAATACAAAAAATAAAGAACTAAAGTCGGATGGGGTGCATTCAGTTAGCATTGAGGAATTTCAAAATGTCTTGAAAAGGTGGGCCCACATCTCAACAACACGTAGGGTATGGAAAGATACTCTTGCTGATTACTGCAGGAGAGCTTTACAGCTGCGGAGGATCCTGTCGGCTTTAATACGCTCTGAATACATTACTGACTAACCTGGCTTACAAGCAACTGACGTTAAACTGCCTGATGCCCCTGACACATGCCTCTGTCTCTTCCCTGTATATAGATCAAGAGACAAAATCTGTGGAAGAAACTAATACCAGCATAGTCAAAAAGCAAAAATAGCAGACAAGTATGTGTTTAACTTCTGTTTTACCGAATATCTTCAGATAAAATTACAAATATATCCCACATACCCAAGTTCCGTGAATATTATCCGTAAAAAGTTGTGGAAATGAGGGGAGAGAAAGAGCTGGATAAGATGTGTGAAACAAATTAATCCTTCATGACAGAGCTCATCATATGTTACAAGAAAGTGTGGTGTGAATTGAGTCGAAGTTAGGTAGGTTGCAGAAGAAAATAAAGACTGCGGTTGCTGTCTCTGGCTGTTGAACAAAGTGAGCCTTCAAGGTTCAACTTTTAGTCAGAAATAATCAACATGCTGTCTTGTTACCAACGCATCTTGTTATCTGCTCTGATAGAGAAGGTTCTAAGCTTTTATAGTAGATCGCATACTGAACTTGACAGCATCATTCCGATACAGAAAAACGGGAAGAGCTGTAATGAGTACATTTGGCAAGACTTGCATTGTCAAGGCCTCAAAAAGAAAGCTTTTTTTTTTTGATCAGTTGATGGGTTTGCCCTTACGAGGGAGCCAAGTCTGGGCAGGAC